>JASVER010000111.1:2243620-2260470 GCA_030449065.1 Oceanodroma leucorhoa
GGCCCGGGGCGGGGCGGAGCGGCTGCTCGGCGGGGCGGGGGCAGGAGGGCCGGCGCGCCCCGCCGCCGCCGCCCGCCTCAGCCGGCTTTTCGGCGGGAGCCTCTACTCCAGAGTGCGCGGTAGCGTGGGCCGTCCGCGGGCCCCATGTGGTGCCGACATCACTGACATGGCGGAATCCCCGCCGAGCCCTCCTGGCACTCGCTCCAGCTAGCCGGGACTCACCGCCGCGCCCGGCCCGACCCGCCGCCCCGCACCAGCCCTCCGCTAGGTAAGGACGCGGCGGGGGAAGGGCGTCCCGGGCGGGGAGCCCCACGGCTCGGTTCGGCTCGGCGGGCAGCCCCGGGGAGCCGCGTTCCCCGCCCCGAGGCGCCGCTCCCGGTCCCGGCTCTTTTGTTCGGCGGCGGGGCGGGAGCGCGGGGCGGCGGCGGGACGGGGCGGCGGCGGCGGGACGCGGCCGCACTTGGCGGAAAGTTTCTCTCGCTGCCCCCTTCCTCTTCTCCCCGCCCGGTCCGTGGCGCGGCGGCCGGGTCCCCGCCGGTTCTTCCCCCCTTCCGCGGGGAGCTCCGCGGCGGGCGGCGCCGTGCAGGCAGGCGGGAGCAGCCCCGCCGCGGCCCTGCGAGGGGCTGGCGGCGGGACAGGCCCTCCAGCACCGCCCGGTAATCCCGAGGGGCTGCCGGCCCGGCCGCTGTCATCGCCTCCGCCCGGCCGCCTTCCCCGCCCGGCCCCGCGTCGCGCCGTGGGTCCGTCCGGTGCTGCTCCGGGGGAGGGGGGGGAAACGTGGGGAGAGGTCGGTGCTGGCGCCCGTCTCTGCGTGTGCGGGGGCCGGTGACACGCGTGGGGGTGTGCGTGGCGGCGCCTGCCCCCGCCCGGCCCTCGGCTGCCCCCGGGGGAGCCGTGCCCGTGGGGCGGGAGGATGCGGGTCCGCGCCCTCCGGCTGTGCCCGGGAGCCGGCGGGGAGAGCGGCCCCGCTGCCCGGCCGGGGCACGCCAGGCAGGTGAAGAACCCGGGGCTCCTCCTCGTCCGCAGCTCCCTCCCAAAATGTCTGGATCCAGGGGGCATGTTGGAGAAAAAGCTGGAGAAAGGCGCGAGCGACTTCTCCCGGCCCCGTTCCTCCCCGCCCGGCTCTTGGCTGAGGYGGCTTTGGGAAGGAAAACCCTGGAAACTTTTTATTTTGCTTGCCAGACACCTTTTTAAAATGGCATACTACCAGGAGACAGAATGAAAAAAGAAAAAGTCTTTTAAAAGCTTAACCTCTTAGGTTAAGACCACATCTGCATCCCTYCCCTCTGCCTTCCCTCCTTCCCGGTTCTCAGAAATGTGCTATTTAAATAAGGTTTTGGCTAAGGTAGTGCGGCTTGGAGTTAAATGTAACGAACYATTTATCCCATCTATATTTGTAGAATAAAAGGCGGGGGACAAGCCTGCCTCTCTCCATATTAGTAACTTTGTATTTCATTTGCATTTCTTTGTGTGAGTACCTAAAAGTACTGGCCTGACTCCTTGAAGCGGTAGTTGTCCCATCACAGATGGGGAAACTGAGATACGGAAAAACTGAAGTTTCATGTTTGGTGTTTTTTTGGTTGTTTTGGATTCTTTTTTTTTTGTTGCGTGTTTTTTTTTTTTTAAATTATTATTTTTTATTTGAACTCAATGCTAGGTTTGTGAGAACAGAATTCACATATCCCAGTTCCCTGTGCCCTAATTGCATTTGCTGTATCCCCTTACCGCTTACCCTGCAGAACTCAGGACTCAACGTTCCTGAAAGGTGCCAAACCAGTCTAACCCGAGCTTAACAATGTGCTAGGTAATGGGATTTCAAACTTGCATGCATTTTTAAGTCTAGAACACTATTTCTCAAAATTTTCTGCAGCTGAGCTCACTTAAAAAAGGTTGAGACTTGCCAAGCCTGGCAGTGCCTCAGTGCCTACGCTGGTCTGGGGCTCTTCTCCATCCTGATAGGGAGCTGCTGGTCTGGACATGGATGACTCAATGTGTGCTTGGCTGGAAATCCACATAAAGGCATCACTTCCATAAACCTCAGGAATCGACGAYGGGCTGCCGCCTATGGATGGAGGCATCTTGCTCCTCTCACCCGGTCCACCAGTGGTCTTGCCCACCTACCACCCGTGTGTCTTTCTCAGCAGTAGGAGAACTWGCTGCCGGTGCTACCAGTAAGAAAATGATTCTTGGCAGTGTTCCCGGGGTCATTTCGGGTCTTGCACAGAAGCGGTCTGTTAGTGCATTTCTTCTAATCTTCAGCACTTTGTGGTTCCCTCTCGTTAGTTTTAAAGCGGTTGTGCTTTGTGATTGTATCGGGACCCTGCTGTGACAGGAACGTCTGCTGCCCCAGTAGTGTCGCATACTGTTCTTCCCAGTTTAGTATCTTTTAGCTAGTTTATGCTCATAATGTAGCTCAGGGATGTGTCGCTGTGGAAGTTGATATATTTTACAATTATTTTTTTTTTCTGAACCAACGGGACTCATCTGGTTTGGGTCTGAGGTCACTGATGGGACAGCAATGAGAGGGGTTGTTCATGCTGTTAGCCTATAGTTGGCCGAAGGATAAGAAATGAAGAAAGTTAGCATCCAAAATAAGCTGATATTCTGCTATAGCCAAGAAGCTCGGAGCTGTAACTCCATACTGCAAATGTTTTATCTTTACTCTCGGAAAAGTTTGTAACTTCCAATCTGAAGTGTGTTTATTCTGGCACTTTTTTTTTTCTCTACATATGGTATTTGGTGAACTGAAAGAAGATATCTGCATCCTACCTCTTTCTTAGCAGAGAATTTGTGTTTTTTTTCTTTTCACTTTATAGATTTCTTTAAGTTTTCTGATGAGAGAGAGAAGCAGTTAAGGGCGGGTAAACTTCTACAATTCATAAATCTGTGCAAGAAAATATATACAGATCATGCAGCAAACTTCTGCATGTGTGTGGTTGTATYCATGAACTTTCTAATTGCTATAATTGGCTTTTCCCTCAAAAATGTAGGTTGTCAGTTTAGTGAGCGCTAGTGCAGAAGCAAAGTTTACAGTATGAATAAACGTTTGTAGTGTGAGGATCTTAATTCCTACAAAATACATATAATTACATAAAAGTCCCAGAGCCCGTATACAGCTGAATAAAACAAATTACTCTCCACAGTGCTTTTCTTCTCAATATAGTTTGCCACTCCTCTCAAAAGGAGAGAMGTGAGGGAAGATGAAGTGACCTGTGGGGAGCAGCAGGACTGGCAATGCCCTCCCAGGGCATCCCAGTCTCTCCACCAAGGATGCCGTGGTAGTGGGTGTTAAGTCTGGAAATCGAGTGTCCCAATGCATTGGAATGGTTTTGTGCAACATACTGCAAGTTATCTAAGTCCTATTTGTTTGCAATAGCCTTTAGTGTACAGCAAATAAAATAAATAGCAGAGGAAGCCAGCAGACCCCTGTGTAAATCTCAGCTGTGCAGAATACCAGCAAGGCAGAGAGTTTCCCAAACCAGTTGCAGAGAGGACTTGTGCCTAGGTGATCTTCTCTGCGCTGCTGGACGGCAGCAGTTGAGCGGTGGGGGATCCTTTAGAAACAGGAATATCAAAAGTCATGTTGTTTACGGCCAAGGTTTAGTGTCCCTGTGTGATCTGTCCCTGGAGATGGAAGGTATGTGGGAAGAGGGAAGTTCTTCAAACAAGGCAGTGGAAATAGGAGACGCTGGATACACAACGGTAACAGGCCATCTACAGGCAGGAATGTTGGTGTGTCAGCAAGCAGATAACTCCAAACATTTTCCAGTGGGGATGCGGTGGTTTGCATTTTTACCAATTTATTCTGAGCACCTCTTTGCAAAATTAAAGTTGGAAGCCCCCTCTCTGTTGGATTACAGACAGCCAGGAAAAAAGCGCAAACTAATTAAACATGATTTATTGTGGAATTTGTAACAGCGTTGGAGAGATTAGTTGCCTTTCAGAAATGCTGCTGTGGTGGTTAAATCTGTACTCTGCTCTGGATGAAAAATGACGGTGCTGTTGAGCAAGTACACAAGAAAAGCATAGTCTATGTTAAAGTCTGTTCCTGAAGAGGAATATTCCCTGGAGGTCCCAGGTAGTGTGGCTTGGAGCAAATCTTCACACTGCTTTTAATTGGGAGAGGATGGCTTGGCTTGAATTTAGAGGTTAAAACATACTGCTTCTCCAGTGACATGCTTTCTGCGTTTGATCTAAGGAATCTTTTGTTTACAAGTAAATTGTGTTGTTTGTCAGCGGATAACACACAAAACCAACTACAACGCCAACTGTATAAGAAATATTCCTTATTTGTATTTCTAGTGGTGACAGTTTATAATGGTGGTATATACTGAAAGTTACCATTTGGATACTCTGCTTATTAAACTGCAGCGATGTATAATGTTATTTATGTAATAAGAAGCAACAAACAATTCCTAAGTAATTACGTGTATATTTTATATTATTTTTTGAAGAGGATAAAGGTTGCAGCTAATACTGATATGTGGCATTTGCTTGTTCTGGCATCTGCTTCTAGTTCCTCTAGAAGCTGCTCAGTAGAGTGACCAGATGGATTCAGGAGCGGAGTTTCTGCTGTTGTGTTTTGGTGGTGTTTGGTGGGGTTTTTTRTTAGATTTAGGATAAATGAATTCTTGAATTCTCTGGAGGTGAAGGTGGTAGGCTTGTCTGATTTCTCTGTGCTGACTTAGTGTATAGCTATTCTGTGGCAGCGACGCACATACCTTAAAGCATGCTTATATGCAAGTCTCTTGTAATTGCCTTATACATAATTATGGACATTTCTATTATTAGGTCCTTGCAAAGGACTCTAATAATAGAATGTGTGTATGTGTGTATATATGTATTTAAACATATACTTCATGCTTTCAGGAATGTTTCATATGGAATGTTTTGAAAAGAGAAAAAAGAAATTGCTCTCAAGAGGCTGTTAATAAAAACTTCAATAAGCAACAATTTTAGATGACCCTTGCCATCCTCAAAGATCCTTGAGATGTTGTGGACAGATTTCTCCATGCTTTTAATCTAAACTAGCAAAATATCAAATGTGTTCTGCTTAGTTTGTAGCTAGGTCTCTGGGTCTCTATGCAGCTGTGTCAATTTTACATGGTTGCTCCCTGTTCCCCACTCACCCCCTAATAAAATGCTAACATTTATAATCTAAATTTTGCCCCAAGTGTTTCTGCATGATTCTTTAGTCAAGCCCAGCRCTGTAGTGAAGTAAGATGGTGTGATTATTTTGGACTTTGGTAGCAGAAACAGCATGGGAGTAGAGAGTTGTCCAGATTTGTTTCAGGATCACCTTACCGTTTTTTCTTTAGTGTAAGATTAGTTAGCTGCTAGAATTTATTCCACTTTGTAAGTCGCCTTTATTGTGGAAGTATGTGCCCGTTCAATGGCAATTCATATAACATAAGTGACCTTACATTTGCTGACACTTGAGCTGATGTAGGTATGTTATTAAGTATTATGCATTGCTCTTTGCTCGCTATTTATTTATTGATGTGGAATAATGCAGCAGAGAAAAGAAGATGATASCGTTTGGGGGTAATGAAAGCGTTGAATACGTTTCCTTCTGGTCAGCCTGTACTTCTTGCAGACTCACGTAATGTGAACTCACAGAAGAGAAAGAATTGCTTTCAGTGTCTTGTTACTAGCAAACGTATGGCAAACAGAAGCATCACTTTATTAGACTAAATTAACAGAGCACAGGCGACACAGTCGGAACTGCAGAGGTTGTGGTTTGTTCGGGGTGTGTAATGCCTGAACTCAAAAGCCTGAATAGTGGCTTTCGTCTGTAAGTACTGATACAGGTGGCGAGGTTGAAAAGCAAAAGCACGGCTTGGGCTTGACTTACTTTACAAAGCCTGTTGCTGTACTGTGTGACTTAGTATTTTGCCTTTCATTTGATGTTTCAGTGTCAGGAATAATGCCTTAGGTTGAAGTGGAAAAAATTCCTTCTTTTGTGACAAGACAAGGCAAATTGGGATGTACCACATACCTGATTCTTCTAGATCTATTTCAACTGGGTGCAAGTTTGAGACCCAGCTGACTACATGCGTGTGTTCTGTTCTTGTAGCAAAAGGGTGGTTACGTGGTTGGTGTTTTGCTTTGAGTTGTGTGTTTGGTTGGCTTGAACAGTTAAAATGTTGGTCTTGTTTCCCCAGTTCTTAGTCCACCTTACTTAACATGTGTTAATATCCTGTTCTTTTGTGAGATACTCTAAAGCTCCAAGGAAATGATTTYATAGTCTAATTCCAGTAGATACCTTTTTATTAATTGTATTAAAAATTGAAAAAAGGGCTAGAAGGTAAGCTGTCGTTGTTCAGCAAAATGTGTTGGTGCTGTTCGTCTACTATACAAYGCTGCCTTTAGCTGTGGCTAACTTGGAAGCTATGGCTTTTGAGGTGAGAAATTTGTTCCTATTCAGTTGCACTGACTGAAGGATGACAACACATTTTTTGAGGGCTGGTTTCCACTGAGTCATCCTCTGAGCTGGGCAGAGGGGCACTCAGCTGCTGTCAAATCTTCYGCTTTGGCAGGTTAACTAGGAAATTTGTCTTCAAAGCCTGCCTTGGGGAGGGGAGAGCTACAAGTCTTTATTTTCTAATGCTGGAAAGCGTTAGATGTGGCATCTCAAAGAAAAGCAAATGAAAAAAACCAACTGTTTCTTACTGTGGATTCTTACGGAATTGCCTTCTGCTTTAATGAGTTTTCTTATTCCTAGGGCTTCTGCTTTTCTCAGTGTCCCACTTGCCCATCCTTTCTTTAGCATGCCCGTGGTTTCCGATACTAAGATAGGGTTTTCCTTTTAATTATATCTCTGTATGATTTATGTTTTTCTGTTGGTTGCACTGTTGTTAAAGGTGATCCTCAGCCRTGCGGCGAGGTTACTGCTGCTCTCGTGCTCCAGAGCGGAGGTTCGGGGTGCAGCATTTGGTGTTGCAGAAGAAGTGGCCCTCCTGAGCAGCCAACGCCATCTGACAAACCCTGTGTCTGGGGGACTGAGCAATTAGATGCACAATGTTTGTTCTTTGCTGGCTTTTCTTGAATGCTTCAGATGTGGGCGAGGGAAGGGCTRCAGATCTGTGTTTGTGGCACACTGCATTCCCTTCTGTCCTCTTCCCTTTTGCTTCATGCTCTTGTTCACGCAGTGGGTGTGACGTGTGGCCTTTGCATGACTAAAAATGCAGGCATGTGGACGCGAGGCTGTTGTATGGGAGGAACGTGTCCATCCACATGTGTAGTGGGGGTGTGCCCAGCATTACAGCCAAGGTGGCTGTGTCTTGGCTCTGAGGTGGGTACAAATGACACAGGAAGGCTGYGGTATATGGTCCCCGAGTACTTCAGAAGAGTCCAAGTGGCCTGATCTGGCAGGACCACAGGGCACTGCTTTTGGATCGTAGGTTGAGTCATTGTTGATGGTACCTGCCAGCCAGCCATGYAGGGAGAGAAAATCCACGGGCGTCTTTCAAAAGCTGGTTTTGAGGAATGGGTCAAAAGTTTTCTGGCTTGTTTGGTAAGGGCGTTCATGGATGAAGAGTGATAGGGAAGGAAATAAAAAATTGGAAATGTAGTAAAGTGGCCTTGTGTTTTGAACATCGCGTATAAGAGGGAACATTAAGATGCAGAGGTGGCAACGTTGGAAGGAGGTAAGCTGCGAGTGGCTTACAGCACTGTGAATGGRCTACGGGGAGCTTAGACTTGGGGACCAAGCCAGGAGCAGGCTGAGCTGCGGGAAGGGTTGGTGGTGTCTATGGGCAAGAGAAAGGGATGGCAAAAAAAAAAAAATCTTAAAAATAAATCATAACTCTCAGTCCATTAGAGAATAGTGCTTTCACTATGTTTGTGTTGATATCTGAGCATGCATATACGTTGTCTCCTCTTAAATGAGTGACCTTATGCAGTCTGGAGGAGGAGGGAAAATGGCACCAGTGCCACAAATAATCCCCTGTGTAAACTCTGGAGTTTAACAACATTTAAGATTCTGGATCAGTGCAAAACGACTTGATAGCTGAAAGGGTGATCCGCTGCTCGCTTTGTGCATCATGACTTTGCAGGCGTTCAGCTCTGCTCTGAAAAGGTCAATCCTATTTTRTGCCAGCAGGAAATGTATCTTAGATGTTTTGAGGATAAAGGTTTAATTTTATAGGAATTCAATGAATACGTCGATACATTCATAARTCTAGCTTGTTTGACATAGCGGTTTTGCCACTCTTCCCTAATCAGAAGTTAGTGATTTAGATTACTGTAGGTGCTCTCCTRGTCTCGGGTAATACTGATGAAAGGAACTCTCTTCTCGGAATAAGCAAAAGCAAAGCACAACTCTCTGATACTTTTGTGTTTCACTTACACTCAAGCAGGTAGGTAGCTCGTACCTGTGGTGCCTCATTACGTAACTTTCTATTTGTATGTTGTCCTCTGGGTTTATTTGTTAYAAAACTAAATTGCATTTTAGTTCAGCAGGACCTCAAAACAACAACAGAAACCCACAAGCAAACAAAAACCTTAAAGGACCAAACTAAAATGACTTCACATTTCACATTCTGGTTAACTTCAGATGTTGTTGAGCTAACAGTGTCTTATGTTCAGAAGTCAGAAATATCCTATRGGTTTCGCCAGAGACACAGGTAACACCTTGTTGCATGACTCTTGCAGAGTACTGTGCGGCACTAAGCTGTTGCTACCATGCTGGGAAGGTAAAGTGCCATAACAAGGTAGCAGCTTATGGCTCATTGAGTTTTTTGCTGCTGTATCATRTTGTCCAGTTTTGCTTCATGAAAGGTCTAGAGCCACACTCTTACAGGATTTGGTACCGAACACGTGGGTTACATTATTGGTAGCTGACTGTAACCGATACACAAGAAATCTTGTGGCTAAAGAAGAAAAAAGGTCAAATTCTAAGGTTTTCAACAAAGCAAAACTCCCACAGGACTTGACTTAAAATTGGGGAAAAGTGCAACATCAACAACTCAGATCACATGCTTAATGTACAGTCAGCCGTAATCCTTGTTTCTTGTATGTCAGCTGGTGGCAAAATTAAGTTGTTTGATTCTGCTCTGCACATATTTATTTTTGCAACACCATATGCTGCTCTAACAGATCTTTATTATTGCTTATTAAGTTCACTGGTGCTTTCAATGACTACACAAAAGATAAACATCCTCTGTGACTTCGTTAGACAGTGCAAACTTCTTGTTGCTGATCTGGAGCCCGTTCATCCGGTCAGCGTGCATTGCAAGCAGCAGTCAGGGCGCCGTACGCCCACGACTGCTCGGGTRTCTGAAACGGAGAGGAATGGTCTTATTACCAAATTTAAGTGTCTTCTCTCTACAACATCTCGTGTATGTGGTGTTTTATCTTTCCCCTTTCCCCTCTCGGTTAACAGAGCTGGACGTGCTTGTCCAGATGTTCCAGCTGCCTTGTTCCGTGGGCAGGAAATGGTGATGGGGTGGAAATTAGGCAATCCTACCGAGCACAACCAAAGGGTCTCTGATCTCTTCCACAGCAGCCACTTCTGGCTTCTGGATAAAACGTAAGAGTCAAATCATTCAGATACTTCTGTAACCGCAATCTATTTAACGTACAAGACGGCTACATTTTAATTTTTATGCGTCTGAATAGGTTGCTTCAGTGGATGTGTGAGAGCTGCTATGTTWCTGTAAAGGCAATATTTGTGGATATAAAACACTGAAGTTAGACATCAACGGTTTCACTTCCTTTTGGCATTTCTTGATCATGCAGTCAAACAGGATGATATTATGCTCTAAAAAGTTGCTGTAAGAAGTTTTTCAGTTTCTCAGACCTTCTAGACTATTACAGCGTTGTCCCTGCTAGCAGATCTGGGTCCTTTCTYGTCTGTCTTAATAAATCCTTATTCCTCTATTGCCTTCTTCCTTCCTTAGGTTTTTCTAGACTACAACGCATTCATTTCACTGCATCCTGAATTGTTGGGTTAGTTTAAGGGGAYAAAGGTGAGTGGATAAATGGTTGTAGTATCTTCTGAAATGTGAGAGTTGGGAGGCAGAAAATATGGATGTGTGAAGACAATGAAAGTAATAATGAAGGGAATAGTTTGCAAGTAGATCGAGCGTATTATTTGTGGCCCTGCCATCACTTATGATTCTGTGGTGTTCTCTAAATGAAATATAAGCAAATATAATAATACGCTCTCTTATGTGATTGAGTTTACTTGAACAGYGATAATACCACCTTTGAGCAAATTTGATATATCCTCATTACAGGCAGTGACGTGGTTTTACTGCAGCTGCAAAACTGGGCAGTGCTGGGTAGGGATGAGGTGCTGCTTTCTGGCTGTGGGTTAGCGACGTGGCAGTGGGAGATCTGTCCTTTCGCTTCGGGAGGGAAATGCAAAGCTTTGGCCTGGTGCCTGGACTAGCCTCAGGTGGCGAGAAAATGTTTTGTACTTGTTAGAAAGTGTATGGGGATGGCAGATTGGATCTGTCAACTTTCCTCCTCATCTGYCCTCAGGAGAGTTATTTTCCATTAATTATATATATATATATATATGTAAAATTTTTTTTTTAAAGTGTCTTAATTACGTATCAGTGTCCTGGTTCCGTAGAGCACGCGAGGTTTAACTATCTTCTGGTGGTTCCCCGAACGTGCACTGCCCCGGGATCGCTGTCTTGGCAGAAGGCTGGTGGCTGCTCGGGCAGGGCAGCGGGGTGCTGCCTGCCGGGACGGCTCCTCTGCCTGGGCTCACCGCCTGGCAAGTGCAAGGCAATTTCAGGGAGCTAWCGTGCAAAATTTAGGCAATTTAAAKGACRAAAATCTTACAAGCTGACTTTCYGTAAAAATTTTGAAGAGCGCTTGACTGGTTCTTTAATGAGTATTTCATATTAGCTATATACTGTATGAAATATCTCTGTTTTAGCATTTTTGCAYATCCCTAGTTTTCGCAGAAAATGTTTCACAACATTCAACAACTTGCGCATTTTTGAAAAATGCAAAGGAATTTGGCGGATGGAAGGGGGAAGCTACTGAATCTGACTCTTCTCTCATCATATGCAAAATACACGGTTGGGAGGAAGAAACAGAAAAATACCATTTTTATCTATTCTCTTCTAGTATATTAGACAAAGATTTAGCGCGGCTGCTATATATTTTTTTTTTTTTTGGCCAATATCATCTCTTCCTGACCTATGTGATCAATATTAGCATTGAGGTTTTTTTAAAGCAGATCAGAGACTTTGCTGTGCAACTGCTTGCCCTGCTTGACCGTGGTGTGAGTGTGGTTCGTTAGAGTGATAAGGCCATGAAAAAAGGCGTGCACCAAAGGGTGGATTTTTATTTTGCTTTTAATAGAGATGGGAAGGGAGATAAATACTATTTTGCAAGTCCTTCTGGGACTTCTTTTGGAAAATGTATACATTCTGATCACCTACGTTAGTGAAAGATGGATAAATTTGAAGTGGTAGGGTTGCGGGAGAGGGTTACAAGCATGAGTGGAAGTGTAGAAAGCCTTTCTTGTAAGATGAGATGGAGAAATATTTAACAGGAAAAAAGTTCCAATGAACTTTACTATCTCTAAATCCATCAGAGATGTAAACACTGTGAAGGCATACAGGATTGCTTAAGCCAAAAGCCAGTGTCAGCAGATGAACGCATGGATGGAAACTGTCAATAAATAAAAATTTTCAGAATTCGATCAAACAGCTTAGTCCAAAACCAGTCCAGCTATCCAAACAGGAGACATCTTATGGCAAGCAGAAAGACCTAACTAATTTTAACATAGAGCTTTAAGCAAGGCTACAAAAGAATACGTGGCTGTAGTATTTTCATATATGAATAAGGGGCATACAAGTGGCAGACTGATTTCAAGGAAGTGGGARAACAGAAAAGGACCTTCTGTCCTGGAATATTGTGTGTTGAAAATACTCGAGGCATTTGTTGCAACAGCAAAATTTATAAACCTGATCCTTATTTTTTAATGAGTTGACATAATAAAAATACTTTTTTTTTCCCAAGTCTGCTTGCGCTTGAAGTTATGTATTGGCAGAGCTGTACAGTATTGGTGCTGAAACTTTGGTACGGCTGCGATCATGGTGGAATTTCACTCCTATATCCTGTTACTGATACTCACTTTTATTGGTAGAAGGTCCCGATGTGACATAGCTTCAGGAAAGGAGATAGGCAGCTTYCAAAGGGCTTTGAACATCAGGTCAAACAATAAAGGTGCTTTCCAAAACCGCTTTGTGAAAGTGGTGGATCACTTATTGGAGTAAAGCCCAGAGGTTTGTATCCAAAACTTTACTAATGATAATCTCTAGGAAGGAGCATGTTAACTTCAGGATAATCAGAAGCTTCAAAGCAAAATCAGAATACAAGATAAACTTTGTTTATGCTTTGGCTTAGGGAAAAACAGGTAACAAGATCAGTGTTTCACAAATGTGAGTTTAAATATTTAAAAATCAAAATGTCTGAATTTATTTTTGCTGATATAAGATGGAAGTTATCCTGAAATACAATGTAAACGCTTTAAAAAAAAAAAGGTGAAATAAATTAGTGAACAGATGTGCAATGCCAAAGTAGAAATATTTTCAGTGGTWCGGAAAGGAAAATCTAAACTGGGTCACATGCAACTTCAGAAGTGGCTGTACAAACAACAAATTACTAGTTATGCTTGCACCRGTACTCTGGAAAAGGAAAAATCAGCATGTAGTGAAGGTGTTATCTAGCTAATTRCTTGGTAGCTACACTGAAATTGCTTTAATACTGGCCTGTGGTGTTCCCTTTCTCAGCAGAAATGCTTTTGTCAGGCAGTAGTTAATGTTTCTTGGAGAGAGGAGGATGCAGTGAGTCCTTTTGCGGGCTTTCATCTGAGTGTTTTCCTCTTACAACGAGGAGTCACAGGAACTTGTTGACAAAGCTGTTTTCTGTGATTGAACTGAGGTTTTGTTTTGGGGGTTTTTTTGTTCCAAAGAGTCAGGTTTTACTTAAATACATCATTATAAATATATTATTAACACTGTCTCATTTAATCTTGTGTGATGTGCCTTCATTTCTGAGCTACTTGGGGGGGGGGGGGGAAATTGTTTTAATYGTCTTTATGTTAATGCAGAAGAACTGGGAGCTTGTTTCCATCCATCAGTGCTGGAGACTTGAAACAAAAGCCAAGCAAACTTCCAGATGGTTGCAGATCCTGGATCCCAGCCACTGCCCGACGCAATTCAGTACGCCTGCCCCTATCATTTAACTGCTGACAAAACAGCTGTCTGCCCGGCTTACGAGCGCGGACTTYGCCTTCCTTAGCAGCTGGTTGAAGGAGGAAGGTGAGGCGGTGTGGTGGGGCAGGAATGGTCCCCGTTGGGTCCTCCAGCTTTGGCCAAGGCTCCTTGCCAGCAATGTAAGGATTGGCTTGTGAGTTCTCCAGGGATATAAAACGCCCAGCTGTTGACTTTTAAAGTTGTGTGACTGGGCAGCTGAGAACTTGGATGGGCTGGAGGATGAGCTGTATTGACGGAGGAACAATGGTTTCACAAGCACGCGCACGTACTCCCCTCACCCCCCTTTCGGGGCCTTGGGTGTGCCCTATCTGAAATCCTGTCACTAATTAAAAATCACAATAAGCCAGTGCATTTAGAAGTGGGTTTTTGTAATTTAAAAAAGAAAAAGTCTCTGGCTGGGGAGTTAACGCAAGGACTAGGAATGGCATCTCGCATTGTGGCCACTTGCTCAATCGTGGTTGAGTTGGTGCAAAGTATGTCAGAGTTGATTTTATTGTTCTGATGGGATTTCAGCCCAGTATGGCAAGGGAAGAGTTAATTTGGGTAATAGGARCTAACCCAGCTTCAGGGGGTGAAAGTGCAGGTGGGAGGGCAGGAGCTGGCTGGAAGGACCTGGCTGGGAAGGGGAAGATGGGGCAGAGGGAGCATCCCTGGGCTGGGCAGGTTGGTGGGACCTTGAGCACAGGCAGCAGCAGTGATACGTGGGGTTTTATTTAATGATGGCTGTATGTGGGTAGCTGGGTAGTGGTGTTTAGTTTCGGTCCCACCCATGATCTGCTAAGCATTTCCTAATTTAGGAAGGTCTGTGTGAAAAATTTGCAGTATAAAGTTGTAGTTGTTAATGTGGACTGGCAAATAGGTGCTGTGAACTGATAATTTTAATTAGTATTACTGGCCAGGACAGGCTGTCAATTTTAGTAGGAAATMATTAAATAATCGTTGGTGAATAACCAACGTGATGGTTCCTTTGCTCTCGGGAGATACCAGAGCACCTAACAGAGGTGATGCATTTCATTATCCCCATTTTACAGCTGAGAAAACAAGACACAGAGGTGAAATAACTGGAGATACTTGTTTGTTGGGGCCTGCTCCAGTTGAGGCTGGACTAGAAATCCTATTAGCGGTCTGCGTGTGTCTGGGGGTTTTCCTCCCCAACGGGAGACTTGAGAAGTCTCCCGGCAGCGCCTGTGTGCGGTTCGAGTACCTCTGAGAGCCTCTCCTGCAGGAGGAACGCTGACGGCCTAATGTGGCAAGAGGGCAATAACTATTTGCCTTCTGCTTAGTATATTGTATTGTATCTGTAGGAAGTTTTTGTAAAAGGCTGACTTGTTATGGGTAGGGGGGGCGAAAACGGTTTTCTTACAAATGCCAGCTAAGTTTTTGCAAGCTAATAAAATTGTCAGTAAGCGGTACAACATAGGCTTCATTTAGTAAGGTTATAGTTCTTTTTTAGAAAGGATAAAGTTATCCTGGCTTGCATGTAACTTTTATTTCTGGTGAGCACAAAAAGTCATATTTCCATAAGAGGAGGAAATACTGTTCACTTCCCCTGGCTGATCCCATCTACTCCAGTAGCTAATCTTTGGATTTTTGTTTTTAATGTTGTGCCCAACACTGCTTTGCCTGGCTCCTGCTTCTGCTCGCTGGTTCTTACTGTTCTTTAACGTCTGATCCTTGTTGGCCCTGGAACCATATAAATAAATCTTGCGCAGTGCTAGTAAGTCCTGCTGGTGTGCCGTGCATCGAGCAGTTGGGTATGCCCGCACCCATAGCTTGGCTGATTCACAAACAGTGTTATCAGCTCACGGATTAAACTGTGGTCGGTTAGCTGGCCAGCTCTTAATACGTTGAAGATATTTCATTTTGATTGTGCAGCGCTAACTCTTTTATCAGTGTTGTGTGGCACTAAGTCAAACGCTGGCTAAAGAATATACGCATGCTAACACAGCTATCGTTCCAACCAAAGGTGTAATCTCGTTGGAGAGAGTACTTGGATTTGTTTGACAGGACCTGTTTTATATAGAATGACAATGCTGATTACGTTCATGTCTTTGGATTCCTTATCACTGGAATCCTACATTGACTTTTGATTGTTTTATCTGAAAGCTGTGCCCTACTAATGGGATGTAATTGCACTGGTCATCCTGCTTCCCTCTCAGCTGCTGGCTACCATTGGATCCGCACGGTCTCCTCTCCATCCYGCTGCATCGGTGCATCCTGTCACTGACAGCAGGTTAGGCATTTCCTCAAAGGACCGAAACAAAACTTAATTGTAAGATTTTGAGGCTGACTTGATCACTGAGATAATTCATCAGCCTGTCTGATACAAGTGCATTTTTTTGCTTCTTTCCAAATACTGAGTGGAAAAAATATATTAAATGCTTTTTTCCTGCATCATTAGCCCTATTTTCACTTTGCAGTGGGGTTATACCACTATTAGATTTCAGTCCTTCCTAGTTTATTTTAAAAAGCAGCTTATTTTCTGTTGTCCTGCAAGGCATGATTTTTTCTTTTTTGTCTGACTTGTCGTGACTTCAGTCTTGGTTTCACTTACCAGTTTTCTGTAGTTCTAGTTCACTTTCATCAATGTCTGTTCTTCTTTCCCCCTTTATCCCTTTTTATATTGCATTATGTTTATATTGTCTTCATTTTACCACTGGATCRGGGTGGGCTTTTAACCAAAGTTTCCCTCTTTCTCAGACGAGGGAATCGTACTTCGAGTCAGTTTTTCCTCTCCATTCTCATCAGTTTGGGGAAATTAGCATGTGTTGTTTTAAACCGAAACTGCATGTACCGACTCCAATTAATCTCCCTCTAATAATGTTTGATTGCTGTGGCRATTCAAAAGCTCTCATGGGATGATCCAGACTGGTTCTGCGAAGATGGAACTTCCAGCTGTGGGGTGTTGAGTGTGCAGAAGCCAGAAGAATAGGAAAACACTGAGGCTTTTTCACACATCTTTTATAGGTTGTGTGTGTATGGTGTAGGGAAGTTTTGTTTGCTCTTGATCTATGTTTGAATTCCCTTTATGGTGTAAATCAAATAATTCTCTAAATACGTTGTAGTCAGTGGGGGAAGGAAATGGTTTCACAAGTGTTTGCTGTACGGAACTTGGTGGATCACCTCGGTTAAGTAGTTAAACATCACGATATTAAAAAAGGAGGTGCTGCGATCCAACTCCGCTTGTGTATTGATAGATAAAATACTACAGATGTACATCAAAGTGCAAGTTCGTGGCCTGATTACACAGCTCTATGTTAGTCATACTACTGAAAGGTCAGTCCTGCCTCCAGCTCCCTTTACTCCTGTCCCTTCTCTTGTTTTGGCTCAACGAGTTAGACCCCTGGGTCGATCTGGAAGCTAACCTTAGCTCTGACCTGCCTTGCCGCTGGGCGAGTGCCATCCGGGCGCAGGCAGCGGGGCAGCAGCGGGGGGCTGGTGTGGCTCTGCTGGTGCTGGCCTGGCGTCGGGCTTGCTTCAGCCTTTCCTGAACCTGTGCTCAAGTAACCCAGCTGGGGCTTCCAACCCAGGGATGGCGCGTGATCCCTCCTCCTGCGCTGGCGGTGCGCCGGAGCGGGGCACGGCGTGCCTTGGGGTGCCTCC
>JASVER010000111.1:2261238-2436377 GCA_030449065.1 Oceanodroma leucorhoa
TCTTCCCTTTCTCTTCTGAACGGCTTGAGGCGGAGATCTTGTCTTTCTTTATATTTACTCACTGCGAAGCRCGTTGCGCCGAGCCGCAGCCACCGAGCCTTCCGGGAACAGCGYGTGCTGCAGGAGCCCAAACCCCCCGGTCCGTAGCAAGGCTCTCCCACAGGCAGAGGTGCATCTTCTCCTGCGGACAGGGCGTCCCTGGCAGCCCCCGCCACCTGGGTCTCTCCTGCGTTGTTTGAATTCCGCGTTGGCTCTGCGTGGTAAGAGTATCTCCCAATTACTCACTGCTAAAATTTGATATTTAATAGCTACTTAGAGGCAGAAGTTTTATGGGAAGAGTTTATAGATAAAGATTGGTCATTGCTTGTTAATTGAAGTCTGTCTTTTGTCAGGGATAATTAGTGCAGCTAAGAGATAAACAAAAGTTCAGACAGAATACAGCTGAGCTGTAATCTRCTTATGTTAAAGCCTGAAATAGGGAAGGGTGTGTTTGACTTGAAGTGCTTGTCTGCGGATCTTTGACTTCTATCCTTACTGGGGGAGGGATGGCGAGCTTTGAAGTGCAAGCACAGCTCTAATGCTGAAATACCGAGGTACGAAWGAATAACATTCATTCTCTGTAACAGAGATACCTATATGGTGTGTTGGATTCCAGGTGGTATACAGAACTATTAGGTTATTAACAACATCTCCTTTTAGTAATATCCTGGTTGGAAATCTCAGCTACTAGGATGCATCCAAAAGGAAGCAGGCTGAGATAGACTTCATTAAATGTTGCTCCCTGTTTGGTTTTTCTACCCAGAATGTAGACCTTAGGTCATGTTTCCCTACACATGCGTGTGTATATGTATAGAGGTCTGCCCTTAAAGCGATGGGCTTAACTTAATTGAGTTCAGCTGAGTTTACGTAGGTTCACCTACACTGTGGCTGCATTTGCACTCACTGTTGTTCTTCACTTGCATCATCGGAGACTTGGTTTCAGCAGGAGGCTTTGCCTTGCTGAAGGGTGGGTTGAACGATTTAAACGTAGGCATGAGAGAGAGCTGGGATGCCGGACCCGGAATGGGAAGGTCTGTGTAATGCAGAAAGAATTCCAAGCATCTTTTTGGTTAATTCTGTTTTTTAGAGGACTGCTAATGTGGCTCGATGGGAACTTGCATGTTGAGTGCAGCTTAAGGTTTCTTGATTATTTCTAAAAATGGTTCTCTRAAGTTTTCCTGCAAATATTTTTGAATTGCAAATAATTGTATTTAAGACAAAACAACTCAAAAAAGCTCAGTCTTTTAACCTTTATTATTTTCATGAAACCACTGGTAATACTTTGGCAAATACTCCAACATTGAATCTATTTTACTCTTAAAAAAAAGAGCCCTGATCCCATCTGATTCAATTAGATTTATGCTCTCCTACTCAAGGACTGAATTTTACTGCGCTAGGTATTCTGTACTGAAAATGCCTTATTTTTCCCAACARTTGGTTTGATTTTACAAGGAAAAACATTTCAACAATATTTGCAAATGTGACAACAACAGTCCTCTGCAGAATGTACTGCTGCTGTTTCCAGGACACACAGAAAGATTTTGGATGCTACCTTTTTGTTACTGAAGTAGTGATGGTGACTTATACTTAAAAAGCAAACAAAATAAACTTGTCAGAAATGGGCATTGGAAACGTCCGTTGTATTTGGCACTTAGGTTCTATGAAACTGAATTTGGAAAAACATCTGAGGGGACTTTATGTCCTCTGAAATGCTCCATTATCTTTTCCCTTTCCCTCACCTCCCTACTGATGCTTATCTTCCCTAGAGATATTTCAGGTCAGAATAAAAATGGGAATTTGACAAGCATATAGGTAGCCTTTTCTCTGATGCACAACAGCATAGCTTCATTGTTTTCAAGATTTTTGTCCCTAAAACTTAAGTTATTAAGCTGTTAAAATGACGTTGTCAGTGATCTGATAAGCTTCAATGGCTTGTGTTTAGATTGTATATTCATAACTGATACTGTCAACCGACAGCATTAGAGAACTGTTCGAGGGACAAAGAAATGCAGTAATGGGGATGGAGGTTTTTGAGGAAACTTTCCCCCAATGAATTAATACCTGTCCACACCAGTTTCTCAGTAGGCCTAATGATTTTGGAGATTGAGATGCTGCTCTGAGAATAAAAGCTGAGGATATAGGAGAGTATATAATTTATATGAATATTGGAGGAAAACTCAAAAACCTTCATTTTTTTGACGTCGTGTCTTTAAATGAATTTTATTGCATAAAATTGTCTTGGAGGAAGCCTTGAATCTTGYTAATCTGGTTCAAGTTTGTCAATTAACTTCAGTGGACTGAAAAGATCTCACTGAACCTCACCAGAAAGATTTTAACCATTGTRTCAGTTTCTTAACTTTTTTTCTATTCACTGTTACTCAGCAGTGGTTTTTAGTTGGATTGTTTAGATTAAATTAGGAAGTGGCATGTTTTTTAATAGGTCTGTATTGTGAACTTGAACTGATGGTATATAATTAGACACTTCATTTTGCTTCCATTTGACATCTTTTAACTAATTAGTTACTTGGGTTGCTTTATTTTGCATTACTTTATTTTCAGTTGATTAAGTACWCTTACTTACTTCTCTAAGGGTACAAAATTAAGAACATACTAATTGCACAACAATTTTGGCACATGTAGATTGCCTCGGTGTCACCTAAGGACAAAGACTTCTCTGCTTACATTGCTGGCTTCCTTCCCTCTGTGCCCCGTGGGCAGATGTGTCAGAGCAGACGCTGCGCTCTCCAAATTCTCCTCCTCGCTTCTGCAGTCTAGTCAAAGCTTGTTGGCAATGTCTAACGTACGTACTTACCCTTGGTCTCAGCTTTTAAATGTTCAGACCCACTAGTTCAGTGAGTTTGGAGGAKTAGTGGTGGGGCAGCAGGGTGATCTCAAAGGAGTGGAGACCCAAAGGTATCGTGTATCCAACGGTGTGGATTATGCCTGGAAACCAGTAGGCTTCATCTGGGAGCTGTCATGAGGTGAGTGGGTAGTTGTGATGCTCTTTGTTGCTGATTTGAGTAAATTGCGATTGTGGGTGTTGACTATCAGAGAAATAATGCTGTGGCTATAAAATATTTGARTGTAATATTTCTAGAAGCAAGTTTCCCCCAGGCATTGAGTGCTCTGGAATAAACATGACTTTATTATGAAGTGCTCSCTCTGATTTGTGAGCAGATCAAGATGTAGTTTGTTTGGATTTTGGTTTGAACATCAGTTACTGATGTGAGACACTGAGTAGGATCTAACCTGTGCCAGTTAACAAGGTGAAGCCAGCAGAAGTGAGAAAACACACTGCAGTTTTACTTTTGCTGCAGTGCTGACTGAAGCCTAAGTGTGTCCAAGCATCGGGTGTTCGGACAAGATACATACTTCTTTCTGTAGAGCTGTTTTTCAGACGGAATTCTTAATCTTATAAAAACTAGGTCTGTGGCTGTAGTCGAGTAAATATCTTTAGGGGTGCTCTGCCACAAGAGGAGGTGCAGGAGGYTTCTCTTGTGGAAAGTGGTGATTTCTCTCATCRATCCTATGTGGCTGTTTAAAACTAKATCTGTATGTTTATRTTTGGACTGTATTAATAAAATCCCCTCTAATACACTTACCTGTGAGTTTGTGTTAAGGGTGGTGKCAAGGTACCTAGCAGGCAACGGCCCTGGATGTTGTGGTGGTCATTGGGTGTTGAGTTCAGCGTTGCACTAAATCAGCCAGGGTTGGGAGAGTGTGTTGATGTATACGTGATGTCGGGACACGAGGGTCAGCGTATGGGGACCTTACCTTGTAACGGGTCTTCTGTAGCCATAAGCTTGTCAGATGTTGCAAGTATAATTGACTGAAATGAGAATATCCTTTGGCTAAGGCTGTATTAAAACACTCTGAAAAGCGTGATCATTTATGGGGTACTAAAAATGGTAGCTGGTGTCATTTTGAAGTCTTCTACAAATGGAGCATTAGCCCCCGGTTGTCCCCGGTGAAACCACAGTGATTTGGTGTTCTTACAAAGAAAAGAGATATTTAAATGGAGACTAGCCAAGATGTAAAGTGCAAGTACTATTTATTACGGAGGCTAGATGTGGATGTCTGTTTATTAGAACAATAACAAATGGCACTTAAAAACCTTTACAGAAATGTATTTTAAAAAGATCCAAGTGTCATGGCTGCAATTTTGTRCTGTCAGAATTTTTGCTTTTCTTTCTTGAAATGCTTTCTTTCTTTCGTTGAACAGCTGCCCTCTTCCAGAGATGGCAGCCTTGGCTTTACCTCAACTGCTCCTCTGCGTTTAGCTTCAGATGTTGGCTGTCCTTATAGGAAGAGACAGCAAGCTACTGAAGTGTCAGAGTGCCTTAAAGGGATTGAATCTTGATTTTAATATGAAAGATTTTTAAGATTTGTCTGCTTCAGGTTAAGAAATGTAAGCTGCTGACTGCTGAGAAAATGTTAGATATGAATCGTCAAGTTGGATATTGTTTCATGGGGCTTGAAGCTGCTCAAGCAGGGAAGAGTTGCATGGTAGGTTATGACGTGACTCCCCCAGTATCTACATTATGTAATTTAGGTGACTTCATTAAAAGCTTAAGATTTCTGTACAGTCATTGTTACCCCCAAAAGCCCGATCATGAACACGTTTTTTCGGCTCCTAGTTGGTTGCACGGGGAGCCCGACTTTGGGGTGGGATAGGCACCAGGGGCTGCAGCACCATCACCCTGCCAGCTGCTTGAAGACCTGTCAAACAAACTTTCTTTTGAAACCACGTGTCTGTTACCATAACTTTTGGTCCATTCCGATGAATGAACYGGATCCGTAAGGAGGGCGGCCGGTGGAGCTCCCCGCTCCGCTCCTGCCCGTGCTGCTGGCAGCTGGCTGCCGCAACTGGGATCTGGCTCTGGAAACGGGACAGGATGTTTGCTTTTGTGGAGTGCAGTTGTTGAGGAAATTAAACTAAGGGATTTCTTGAAAGGCCAAGCCACCTGCATCAGATTAGGCCATTAAGATGAGGGTTGTGGGCATAATTCAAAGCACCTTATCACTGGAGGTTGGGGAGGATGTGCTCTTGATAGCCAGCGTTGCTTGGAAAGCTGCGTTACATCTCTTCTCTTTGGACCACAATGCTGGGGTTGAGTACGGAGAAAAGGGAAATCTTAAGGAGACCTTAAGGGRCTGGTTTATGTGAAGGTGTGGGGGGTGACCGCCGCGGAGGGATGTGTGGGGCCCTTCCCGGCTGCCCGGAGGCGTTACGCACCCGCTCGCAYGCCGACAACTGGCCTGCGCAATGACAGATAAGGAGGAATGCACAATATTTTAAGTATCATAAAGCTGGATATCCTTTGCTCAGGATGTTTCCTGTCCACAAGAATTTATTTTTCAACAATATTATTGGCAGAAAGYGCACAAAATGGGAGCGGGGGAGGGAAACTTGCGCATTGCAGAAGATGAGAAGTTTCTAGTTTTCCCATCTTAAGTGAATAAATAGGAAGGCTTTGGAGAACAGAAAAATACACACCCCTTAYGTAGTGGTAAACCACCAGCGTGCCTAGCTGCATATTGAATATTCRGTGATTTGTATTTATCACTGTCAACAATGTACAGCAATTAAACATTAGATGCYTTAAAAAAGAGACTTTTGAACATTGTGATTAAAAAGGCATTTACTTCCAAGGAGGGCTGAGCCTCGGGACAGGGATAGTTGGAGCAAAGCACTCCAGACTGACTTCCACCAGGCTCTATTGCATGTTTTGCCTTTGCGTTCGTAATGAATCAAAGCGTAAATCATAAAGCAGGATTTAATTGGTGATTTGTGATCTGGTTAATCCCGCAGTGAAAGTAAAGTGTACTTAGCATTGCTGCCGCCTGCTCCCCATTGACCGCAGGGTTCGCTTGCGGGGCGGCGGGGTCAGCAGCCGCCGGAGCCCCAGAGAAGTGCTTGTAGCTTCCTGCTAAGAAAATGCCTTTGTAAGACTGTTTGAATTTGCTTCCTTCTGTAAACTTCAGATAGAATTCACTTGATCTCATGAATGTGGCTGCGTATTCTGGGATAGCCGTTTCTAACAAAGACCTGCAGCTATTAAATACAATGAGAATTTATTGTTTACCATAGTTTTTCCTTTTGTGTRTGTGTTTCTAGCAACAAGTATTTCCATAAAGGATTCATTTGCCTATAGACATATCTCAAAGTTAGCAACATATATTTATCAATTTCATAAAATTTGCAGAAAGAATGCAGTGTAATGAAGAGGTGAGCCATTAAYGAAGTACCCCTGTTCCTATCTTCCCTGTGCTAATAAAAAGAGAAAAGAATTTGGTAGGTGTGTGGCGTTCTTAGGGTTTATAGCTGGACTTTGTTTTTGGAAATAYGAGGATTATGGTGTGTGTTAAATTTCTTAACCCATTTTCTCTGCATCCCCAGCACCCAAGAGAGAAGGCTTCCTAAAACAACACTGAACTTGCCACGCTGAGATTGCACTTTTTGAGGCTGGAGTAACRTGTTATAACAGAAATCCAACTTGATGAGAAAATTTTAGTCGTGGTGCAAAAATGATCTGGAATCTTTGGTATGTGCCAGTGGCAGGAGGTGCACTCTCCGGTACGCCGCTCTCCTGGAGCGAGTGTGTGTGAGGCTTTGGGGTACAGGCACGCTGTGCTTTAAGGCTGAGGGACCCGCTGTCAGCCTACGGGCTTTTGTAGCAGGTTAAATCCAGGAAAACGAGAGGGAGAGATTGAGATTTTTCTCTTCACCGCTTTGCTTCATAGTCTTTAGTAATTCTTTGAACTCGCTTATTTCTGAACGTGGTTTAAGCATTCTAAGGATCTTAAGATAAAYGTAGGTTATTATACCCATTATGTAGATGAACACATATATCTGTGTGTATACGTACATATGTCATGACTTAGGTGATGATCTCAAACCTCTGTGATTAGATATGGGGAAAGTAATGTAGACTGAATGTAGACTACAGGAGATAAAGCTGCCAAGGGAAGCTGTACAAGTAGTTACCAGATTTGTTGTACTGATGAACAGTGGCCTGGCACTGTTGTACTAAACAGAACCCACCTCTTTTGTTTTATTTTTGGGGCCACTGGCATGCCTTTAAATGATTACKTTTGGATCCAGCAGTGAATTTTATGCACCTGTTCTACATCTTTGTCTTCTTGCCACTGATTAGGTTTTTTGGATATGGTTTAAAAAAAAACCKTTTTGTGACCTCTACCTTGTGTTTGACTATGTGTTATACTAAATTTAACATAAAGTCTAAAATAAAGACTTTATCCTTTTGTCTGCCATACCTATTTATATTTGGGATAGGGAGCTCACTTGCTTTAGTTCTACATTACTGGTTTCCCAGCGGCTAAGTGACTTGATGACAARTGTAGATCCCTGTTACAGTATCAGTTATAGATCTGACAGCTGGTATATAATGTTAAACTGCACTAAATCATGTTTTTCTCWTAGTGATCCTTCCTAGAGAGGGAGGGGTGACTTCTGAGAGTGGGTTTCCAGTCTGTTAGCTGGTCTAAAAATTCTGTCGGTTTACCAGCTAAGTAGCTCCGCTGTTAGATACCACCACGTTTCTGCATTTTTGATTGGTTTTCTGTTAATCTTTAGGAATTCTTATTCCTCTTACAACCCAGTGATGCTTCAGCATTCACGCCATGAGCAGAATGCAGTCGGTGATTGTACTACTGCTTTCTCTTTTTTTATTATTAGCATAAGTACTTTCTCCATACTTAACATATAGAAGGCTCAACCCACTTGTGTTTGTCACAAGAAGGAAATCACTAGTAACAAAGTGACTTTCCTTAATTTAATCAGTTCAGGAAGTGTTCAAAAWAAGTCTTCAAGACCTTAGCATATTCTTAATAATAAACATATTATAGTCTGCTCAATTTAGGTGGGAATGAATACGTCATTCATTACTTCTGGCCAGGTACTCTTCTGAGATTTCTGCATCACTAGTGTATATGGATGAGAAGGAGGAAAATCAGAGCATCCACCATCTCTTCAGCTACGAATTTAAAGACAAAAGTTGTAACAGGTTGAGCTTCTGATTGAAATGATAATAAATCTTCTGCTCTTCCTTGAACAGAGAAGACACTGAGAGTGAAGTGACTTGTAATGGTGCTGAATTGCATAGTACTAATTTCTGAGTATTGAAAACTGTAATGGGCAATGATTACTTCTTGGTGTAGAGCTGTAGCACTCATACATGTTGTGCTCTAAGCAGTTGCTTTATGAAGTGTAAGGTATCTCTGGCACCTATGGGATGGTGAGGAGGTACGCCCAGCAATCCGTGATTTAGATTATTCATAACTTGGGGACTTGRTGCAGCAATGCCTAGGAACTCCAAACAAGATTAGAGAAAAACCTTACAGTTGAAGTTTCATCTGGGATAATGGACAAAATTAGTCAGAATTCATTGAGGAAGAGGGAATTTCCTTAGCAAGCATCAGGAGGAGGATGAGATGCTGAACAGCTGTTTGGTAYTGGGGGGGTTTCCCTGCAGCACGCTCCATTGCTTACGTACTTATCAGCAGGTTAAAACRACTCTGAACACCCAAACTGTCTTTTTGTACCATCCTGGAGTTATGATTAGGGACTAGAGAGAGAAGTGGGAGGAGGAATATGTTCACAGGAGAGAGACCAGGGGTGCTTTTTTCTATACAGGTCCATTACTATTGAGAGTCTTTATTAAAATTGTTGCATGGACATGTCATCTTCCTCCCCTGCCCCAGGGGGAATATGCTATGGTGTAGGTAGAGAACAATAGCAGTTAGTTTTACCTTTTTTTTTTTTTTAAACCAGATATTAGCATGTCAAATGATGGAAAAATATGTACCCTCCCTCTAGAAATTAGGAAACAAATGCAACCCACTTGAATCTCGGAGACCTGTGAAGCTTTTTGCTGGAAGAACAACTGGGGTTAATGGGTAGGCTTTTATCACCGATTAACTGCGTGTACCGTATTGTTAAGGTAGGTATCCGTATGGGCTCTGCTGTGCACTGCCAAAATGTGACTGAACTGGGTCAGAATGTAAATATTAAAGAATCGAGATTGTGCCATACTTTCGGTGATAGCGCCTGGGTGTTCCAGCTCATTCACACAAACTAAGCGTGCCTCGATAGCRCTCCCCTGGGTGTTAAAGTGGTGGAATAAAATCTTGTTGGGTCATGCGTCAGTTATGTCATTCAGGTAAAATTGAGCGCAACTAAATTTCACTGGGAAAGCTTGCTCCTGTGCTAATGCCATCAGGCTGTCTGCATAACTCTGCAGACTAACTCCTGGTTTTGCTGATATTCTGAAGTTTCTGCTTCCACTGTCAAAGATAAGATGCTGTCAACCAAATTTAATGTTTTAAATTTATTTATATATATGCAAAAATACTATATTTCCATATTTGAYGTGGAATTAATTCTAAAAGGACATGAACGTAGTGTAACATTCTTTGCTCCATCAGGATTTGTGTGAATTTCTCTTGCAATAAGCAAAGTGAGGTGCATGTCCAGGATAAGCTGAATACTGAAGACTCTCAGGACACGTGGTGGTGAAGAAGTGGTTTATATTTATGCAAGATACTATAGAAAACAGACTCTTAAAGAATTATCCTTTCTTGTAGGTTCATTCTTTTTCTAGTTTGGACACATCCAACTAGAGTTTTGAGGGGGATTTTCTTACATTTGTGTGACTTGCACGTTTTGTTCTCATCTGTTTATTGGAATTCTGTGAATTCTGTATTATTTGTATCTTCTCCCCAACCCTCCAAAACCACTTACCTTTTTTGGAGGTCATTTTCCCCACCCCAAGTCAAAGTCCAGTTCTTGAGATTCAGGTTTGCATCTTTCTAAGATGCAAAGCTAGTTTTTTCTCTGCCTTTCCCAAATACTTCAATTTTTGAATTCCAGCTAGAATTACAAATGAAATATTTTTGGAGTAATGTGTTTTTTTTTTAATACTTCTTTCCAGAAGACTGAAATGCTGTGAGTGGTTGGTGCTAGAGATTTATCACTGGGTGGGTAAGCACGAGCCRTCRTAAGAGTCAAAATGACTTTGTTTAAAAGGACCCAAAGATAAACTGCTTTGTTACYGATGATTTTRCTTTTGCATACTTAAAGCTACTTACTCTGAGGCTTGTATGATGGATCTACCCCATGTTTATAAGTAGCAAGCWGGTTGTTTATGCCAAGCTGGGAAAMGAATGAAGCTTACCTTCTGGAAATCAGTGGAGCGGAGAAAGAAAAGAGGTGTTTTGGACGGGGTCTGTGGCACTGACTTCCAGCGGCACGGCTCGGGGGGCGGATGGGGAAGGGGGCGATCCCGCTGCACGGTTGTGTGGCCTCCACGCGCCTGTGCTCAGCCCACGCGAGACGTGTCCCTGCTCCTCACGGCCACGTCTGTCGGTAGCGGTGGTGTGAAACGCTCCCGGGACAAACCCAGACTGAATAACCTCTGGTAGCGTTTCGGGCTGCAAGGGCTCTTGGCGTGGGGCTTGACGGCAGCGTGCTTTCGGCAACAGGCAGGCCGGGAGGTTTACGGTTCCCCGCTGTTCCGCTGGAATGGTGCATTGTGGAACGGGGCTGGGGATGCTCTTCGGGAGCCAGGGGGAGGGAGGGACGTACTCAGGGACCTCTCTTACAGAGCAGAAATAAAAGTGCATTTGTCCTATTAAATYGGGAACTTCTGTTCTCGTGATAAAAACCCACAGATCTTCAGTAAGAAGGTGACAACCAACTTTCTCATGGTTCACCTCTGTGCAGTACAACTTCTTTCTTTCTGTGGGTTTCTTAAGTTTATTTGAATATTGACTGTAGACTCTTGCACCTCTGAAGTTTGGTATGCGGCTATAGAAATGAATTTCCCCAAGTGAAACGAGGGAAAAYGAAATTGGAGTTGTATGTTGCATGAAGCTTGAAAGTTGGTTTGCKTTGTCTGTTTGGTTTGTCTGTTTAAGTTTTTTGCTTGACTACAATTATGTCATKTAAAGGATGTGGAAAGCTAACTTCAGCTTCAAGGGTTTAATTGACTTYGTTGGAGCTGTGTGTGTTGTATCAAGAAGGAAACACAATGAAGCATGACTGTCCCCTTTTTGATAAAATAACAAGTTTGTATTAAAAACTTATTGCAGTTTGACTGTGGAGAAATTTACCTTCCTTTACCTAGTTCAACTCTGGTTCTTACTATTGTCTTGTATATGTGCCTCGACTCTCCCAGAAGAACTTTCCATTGCTGTCTTTGAGGCCCCTTAATTATTCTTTATTTTTAGAATTTTTCTTTCTCCAGAGTTGTGTGAGCTTCCTAGTGCGTGATGCCTTGTCTCCAACCCGCAGTGGTGTTCCCCTGATGGCTCTGCAGGCATGGGTGTCCAGCTGGGTCTCATAAAGCACCTGAGCTGCCTTCCATCAAGATTCATTTTTAATGGGAGCCTGCAGGTTAATGCTAACTGTTTTATCCTAAATGGAGTCTGGGTAGGCTTGAATGGTCACAGCTATGTCCTCCAAGTTTTTAGGAAACAAGAARCTCTGGGTATCCGTCTGCAGACCTAGTGTAAGAACACATTGTTTTCTTGCTTCATTTCCTCCTGTTTTTTCTCTCTATTTTGCTACCTTTCAGCCTAAGCTCAGAGCAACAGCAGACTGCCATAATGTTTTCTCCTGTTTTGGAGCTAAAAGCAGTAGGGTAGGGTATTTTGGATGATACTTTGTAGTTAAAAAAACCCCACAGAACTGGAAACGATAGGTTGCCTTTAGATTCACTCTTTCAGGGGTTATTCCCAAAGGAGCCTGGCTAGCCATGTGCTGTGAACTGGAGGGTGTGCGCTGCTTGTTCTAGGATTTGRGAGAATTCTCATCAATCTTCAGAAATTTTTCATTATGTGAAAAATAATTAATGTAAKGTGTGTTAATAACCTTTCAGTACTGCTGTTACCTCTTCATGTTCTGCTAACACTGAAAGCTGTAGTGTCAAAGTCAATAGGTGAAATATTAGGAAATTTTAATTAACAAAGACTTAAACTTAGTAACGAGTAACTCCTACAACTAGGAGTTACAAGACTGGGGCTGTTGCCTTTTGATGGCACCCAGGGCAGGCGGAGGGGAGAGCATCTGTCTCCCCGGCACCGTGCCACGTGGCAGCCTTTCAACCAGCACTGGGTTTGGTGTCATTTTGTTAAGTGATGTTGGTTTCCCAGTTCATAATACAAGTTGCCCAGTACTCCACTGTGTTGCTTATTATCAAAGAACAATACCAATTCATTTTTATTGAGAATAACTTTCAGCCTTCCATTGCCTGAATGAATTGGCAGARTGCACGAATTAACTTACTTAGAAGGGTGAGGATTCAGAATTAAATTGGATACGGACAACCTGAGTGCTGGTAACCCCACTGGACTGTCTCTKGCCGTATCAACAGAACTTCTTTTCTTCTCCAGTCTGTTACAAACTGTGCCCCATTTCAGACGGGTAACAAAACCAAAAGGTTTTCCCTTTTAAACYGTTTAATAGATAATTTGAGCTTTATAGCTGCATCAGTTGGCATATCCAGCATGATGGAGATTAAGCATTTTCTGTCTAGATAAATAGAGACCCTATGTCTTCCCACCTTAAASAAAACAAAAACCCCTAGTACTCTGCATTTAAAGATTCGGTGTTTTTGATTTCTGGAAGCTGTATTATCATCGGAGATAAAAAATCAGATACCTGGAGTAGGGGGAAGCTKCTTTCCTGTAAGGTGCTGGATACCAAAATTACTCAGTCGAAAATGGAACAGTGATTTGATGATTTTGTGTGCGTGATTTCTTCTCTATTTGTGGGGTTTGGGRTGGTGGGGTTTTTTTGTTTGTTTGTTTTTAATATAAATTCCCATCTATCTCAAATTAGGAGAAATCTTCTTAGGTAGGATACTATCTTCGTTTTCATGAAGCAGTTCAGAAAAGTAAAAAACTCTTGCAAATTTTACTTTATSTTCTGTGAAAGTGAGAGATGGTGAAACAAAACTTTAACTTTTTCTTCTGATGCTGAAAAGTTCTAGAGTGRTGGGGTTTGGGTGGTGGGTTTTGGGTTGGTTTTTTTATTAATCATGCAGTTTAGGCACTTAGATCCTGTGAGCCCGATGATAATARTGGATTCAGCTTTCCTTCTACATGAGAAACTTTCCCGGCAGCCATCCAGAAGCGCTCCCTTGGAGCGGCCGCTCCATGTGAATGCCTGTTCTTGAATCCCGGGGCTGAATGGGAGATCTCTCCGAAGCCGTTTCCCACAATAACACAATGAGCCACTTTGTCAGGGCAGCGTCAGCCCGGAGTCAGGTTGGTGGTGAATGGCGAYAACAAAAAAGTTTGCCTTGCACAAAGGTGTGCTGAAACCTTGTTGTAAATGGAATTTGGTATGCGTGCTTTTCAAGCGCTGCAGATTGATAGGATAGATATCCTTTTTTTTTCTTCGTAGTTTAATTAGTGGTAAAAAAAMCCAAACAACCCACCCCATTGATTTCAGTAGATTCTCCACTGCACAGGAACTCTAGAAGAGATAACCAAGGTCTTTGTGATATTATTGCAGAGAGATTATTATTTGAGAGAGCAGAGTTGAAGGGGAGGGTATTTATCGCTAATGCTATGCTTATCAACCTCTAACYATGATTAATACTTTGGCTATTAAATGGAGGAAGAAAGCAAACAGGTGAAGCATACGCCTTATCTGACTTGTACCTTTGTGCTCCTCTCTCTTCATGTAGAGGTTTTCCCTGTGTCCTTGGGCACGTGCCCGGGGTCACAGCCCTGATCCGGGGGAGTTCAGTACTTAAGAACACCTCTAATAAAACCATTTAAGAGTGCATAAAGAGGCAGCCTAGTGCAAATCTCTGCAGGATCGGGGCCCAAATTGTAGGCAGGTGTAGGTCTGGATTGAAGGCGTTTGTTCCTCCTCAAGCAAATAGTTGGAATAACTTGGTRTTTGCTTGAAACAGCGTTTAAGCTTATTGACTATCTTTTGTGACGTTGTGAATTTCATTTACAAATTGCTTTTGTCTGAGGCAATACAGAGTGTACAGAACCTGAAAAGGATTATCATTTAATTAGGGAACACGCCATGTTCTCTCTGTTGCACAGAATGACTCTTTGCTATTGGGGGAGCAGTTTGGGCTGTGGGATGGAGAGCTGTTGGGGCACTGTCATGCTCCGCTCCTTGCTGCAGCTGGGAGAGCTCTGTCTTCTGCTGACCGGTGGAGAGGAGGGTATCGATGAAACAGAAAGGTCCTGCTTCGTGCCCGTCCTGTTTGACGTGGCTTTTGGTCTTCTAGAAAAGCACAGAGATGCTGAGTGCARTTGGTAGTGTATTGTACAGCCGTCGGCTGAGCAGCACCCAGAACTCTCATACTCAAATGTTTCTGCGAGGGTGGACAAGCAGGAACGAATTAGTTCAAAATGTTGATTACTGCTTGCATTTTTGGAATTGCATAAATTAATTTCCCTTTTAAAAAAAMCCAATGTTTAAAATAATTGCTATTTGAAGCAAATTGTGCCAGAGCAGATTTTATAATGAGACATTTTTTAAATGTAAAAAATTCAAATTAAAAACGTAAAGAAASAACAATACAAAAAATAGTGGAAAAAAATAATTGGCCACCGTTGTGCAAGAAGAGTTAACCTCAGCCTATTGCTGCTTGGAAGAAGTGCTATGAAATACTGTGAGAATTGTGTGCCTGAAAACTTCTCTATTTTTGCAACTATATCCCTTGTGAGTTCCCCTTATCTGTTGTGGTTAATACGGAGGAAGGMGAGGAAAGAAAGGTGTGAAGACATGGAAGAAGGAAAGGAATATAAATAGCAAAAGTGACTAACTTAATTTTCAGATTGAAGAAAAAGCATAGAAAAAAMCAAATGGCGAGAGAAAGTTGCATGCCAGTTTTCTTTGTGTAGCTTGCTCTCACGCCAGCGGTGCAGGCTGTAACCGCGGTGTGTTTGCAAGTTTTAGAATTGGTTTTCAGCAGCAGATGAATTTGCTGCTGTAAGAGTATTTGCAGAAGTGAGAACGCTGTGGAGCCATTGGATTAGCTCGTCTGCCTGTGGCTTTCTGCTCCGCCGTAGCTAATATAAGCCTAATAAAATTTTTGGAGATCTCTTTCACTTCTGGTGTATTTTATTCCCTTAAATCTAGTGCCATTACGTTTTCACCCGAAAACGTGCCTTTGGGGCACGTGTGCACCCCAGGCGTATGCGGTGGTGGGAGGAGGGTGGGCTGGCTTTTCCTACACAAGTTTTCATAAGATTCCCCTCCGGAAAACCAAAACCCTAGTGGCGTGAAGTTTTCCTTTGGTAAAAGACTCCTTTGTGCACCAGCTTGCTTTATTCTGGTATTTCATCAGAGTTATTATATGCTGATTAGTGGTACTTGCCTTGTGAAATAAGACACTCCTGCATGATGCCGTTTGACCTGATCTCCCCATTCCTGATGCTCGGTTCTGGTATGTGTTTGAAGCTATTTGGTTCTTCCATTTCATCCCAAGGTTGAGCTAAGGACCATTTTTTTTATAGTTTTGTCTGTTCCTAAATTACAAACGTTTCCTGTGAAGGGTATGCAGCTAGTTGCATTGCAAAATTGTTGTTCTTTAAAATAATGGAGTTTCAAGTCTTGAGAACTTGAGGTCAAATTTTAGGTCTAAATAAATGCAAACTACTGAAAATCATCATATCATTACCCTTTGGATAGCTGCCTTAATAATCTCACATCAGTGTGGGGAAAAACACCATTAACTTTCCYTGATCCCCTATAGAATTGAATACTGCTGTAATTCCATCTTTATAGATGGAATATACCATGGACAAACAAATGTGTTGTTGTTTAAAATAAAAATAAACTAGAGGGGAATAAACTCACGGATTAATTACAGCGGTTAAGTTTTGAGAGGATGTTTATGGTCTTCAKCTTGCTGGAGATAGGATCCAGCTTCTGGTGGCCTTGTTGTCTGTGAAATGGCACAGAGAACAAGCAGCAGGCATTTTCCTACCTCTTCGTAAAATGCCAGCGAGCTTTGTAGGTATGCATTCCTTCTGATCTGCTTTCTTTTGTCATAACAGATTTTTAAAATTGCATGTRTTCTTCAAAATTGTTATGAATAAGCCTGTCTGTTTGGATGCTTTCAAATTAATCTACCGTGTTTGCAATTAAACAGAGRAAGAATGCTTTCGGGTTTCAATCGCTCTTCAGACGGATGTGATTTAACTAAACTAATGAACGCACATCAGACAAGACAAATTCCAGACTGTTTGTGCCTTGACCAGCCATCTGTGCGCATACCTCCAGGTACTGCTCATGTCTCAAGAGGCTTTTCTGCATGAACAATTATTACCACTCCTTYTTGAATTCAAGTGGCAAGCCATGGCAAGAGTCTCTTGAAAGCCGCTATATTTACCGGTCTGCTTTCCAGTGAAAATAGAGTTGCGTTACGTATGTTTTAATTAATCTTAAATGTCAACGTGTGCTGTACAAAATACAATAGGAAAGCGGGGCTGTGCCTAAGCTCTTTCATCTCTTGCAGGCAAACACCAGCATCAACAGTAACATGTAGAAGAAGCACTTCTCATTCAGAGCCTTCCTAGTGGGTCATGTACTCATTTTAAATTCTTAGTGTCTGAGTATGTGTGTGTACAAATAAATCTATGGGGGTGTGTATACATACTCTGTACATACTAGCAATTTTTTTTCCTAATTATTTTTCTCTCTAGTTATTTTTGAGTTTGTTCAAAATATCTCTGGAAAAAGCACCCATTTCTTCAACTGTATAATGATCAGCAGTGACATGATTTGACATACCAGACTTTGATATGGTTCTTCAATTCCACATACAAACTCCTGGAAAATAGCAAATGGTTCCAAGAATATTTCTTTTTGTGGAAGAATAATAACGTGTGCTGCAGGTAATGGCTGCTGCGAATGCAAAAGGATTTTCTTATTCTCATTGCATTTCACTATGTTTCTTTCCAAAAGTGAGATTTTTTTCTAGAAATACTTGAGTCTTTCCTGTTTTTGGGGCCTGTGTTTCTAAAGCTGTGTTTGACTTCTCAGTGGTGCGAAGTGGGACTCCCTCTGACATGAGCCTGTGATTCCATWCATATTTTTTAACCATGGCAAAACCATTTTAAGCAACTCCTACTTCCTCTTGTCCCGGTTATAACAACACAAGTATTTGAGGGTCAATATAGCGCAGTGGATGGGGGAACCCATCTGTGTTCAGACTAACTGCAGATGACGGCGGAGGGCTTGGGCTGGTCACGCTATTCGGATGTGGTTTGGAGGATGCAGATCAGGTATCACAAATACTTTCCTTCTGTGGTCAGGGAACTGCCAGTTTCTGAACATGCTCGTGGCAGAACCTGGTTTGCCCCAGGACAAGCCAGGGAAAATGGCTGGTAGAGGGGAGTCACCTTTTAAGTGACTGCTGGTCATTAGATCAGTGTTATCATCAAAAGACTTTGACGTTTGACGTCACACCTGAACTGGCTTTTCCCATCATTGTAAACTACCCAAGGAAGTTCCTGATGGGTTGGATTACTTGTGTGATCCGTGCATCAACCGCTGTGCAACAGGAGATCACCCATTACATGCAGAATGGTAGAAGAGGGGCTCATATAATACATACTTACATACATATGTATAAAAAATAATGGTAGAAAGGACGTCATATTAGACTATATAACCTGATATGTAAAAAAAAAAAAAAAAAAAAAACAATTAAAATATATGGTTCTGACACAAGCCTCTCCTTCTCTCCCCAGCCTCAATGGGATGTGTTTTATGATTTTGAAGAATTGGTGGAGAAAATTTCTATTTCAAGGAAACTGCTTTTTGTTGGGGGATAGATTCTGTCATCTTTGAAGCCACTCTCAACGTCTGAGTTGTCTTAACAAGGCATGCTTTAGGTTAACTTTCTTCAGGGGGGCCCGGACACGTGTACCATAMATGCCAATACCGTGTAATTTCTGGGGTTTGTTACAAAGGCAGAATAGCTTATGATTACTGATCATGACAATTAGACATTTACCTTAACTTTAGGAAGGGGAGGTTGAGCACCAGTGTGCCTCTGGCTTTCTCTGATGGTTGCCATTGCCGAGTAGCGTTTGAGCGTGATCTCACGGAAAGCAGTCGGAGAAAGGGCTGGTCTGGTTCGGTGGCGTGGCTGGTGGCCAGGAGGGGCTGTGGTCACAGCTGGTTCRGGAGGTGGCTGGGCCACGGACAAATTGCTCGTCATGCCTGAGGACAAATCCTGTAGAAAATCTGAGGAGTTTTTGTTTGCTTGTTTATTAWTTGCTGCATGCACTGTTTGGTGGTTTTTTTTTTTGCACTGGAGCTTGTGTGTGTGTGCACCATCTATGAACAACACACAAAGTTGTTGAAATTGTAAGGGTTTCTTTTTTAGGCTGGAAAGAGAAAATTCTTCCTTTTAAAATTTTATACTGTGTGTGTTTCAAATATTTTCTATAGTAACGCTAGGATTGAAGGTGGTGTAGCTTCTTACTCTTTATGCAGTATGTTCTTTTCTAATCAAACGGAATAACCCTAAGTAAGCACTGCACGAGTGCACATRTGCATTTAGTACTGGATTTTTGTATATTAAATAAACCAGGATATGTGGCTCTACTAGGTATCAGAAAGTTGTCTATYGTATTTGTAGGACAATTTTTGTAATTCCAGGTGATTCTGATAAAAAAGCAGAACACTTCGTTCAGTAGCTTTTAATGGTCTGCTGCAGGGAAATAAAAATTGAGCCTTTGCAGAGAGAGGTCCCAGGACCGAATATGCAGAACWCTCTTGCTTTTGCCAGGTTCTCTGATTTGCCGTAGCTGGAAGAGGTTCTTCAGCTTTGTAAAAGACAGAAGGTGGAAAAAAAAAATCACAAAAAGAAAAATGTTCTTGGCTTATAGTTCTGTTAATAGCATGGGTAAAACCTTCTAGGAAAAGTAGGACTTGAGTATCTTGATGTGGTTCACACTGCTTTTKGAATTTCAGGAGAACTCTGACGTAACCTGTTGGGTCATATTACTTCACCATACATGGACATTGATTTTTAGATAGTTACACTTTGTTCTTCCATGTGTTTTAATTGTCTCTCTAGTGCCACGTGCAACTAACTTATGTATTACTAACTCACATATTGAATTAATTTAAGGAAACAGAGTCATCTCGGTGATCAGTAGAAGACTGCAGTACCGAATTGAAAATCAGGTTTGTAACAGTAACTAGCAAACATCAAAAGGTTTGGAAGTTTGRTTTGGGGAGAGAAACATCAAACTTGGATGGTTATTTCTTCTTCCTTGCTCTACAGCAAGATGGGAACCTGTGATTTCCCATATTCCTGGAGGTAGCTAGACAGGGAGATGCAGCCTCTAGCTCCATGTTGGCATTGCTATGGTCCGTYCCAGCCAAACCTAGGGAATGTAGACACACAGTAAATACCTTCTTTTTAAAAATTTAAATATAGTCAGCTTTCTAGACAAAACCCCAAATTCGAGTTAGTACCTGGAAAAAAAAGCTGTGGGTTAGTATTTGGCAGTTCATATTTTAGCTAAGGAAGAGTTCTCATATCCTGAAATGTGACCTGGCTCTTTGAGTCCTTGTCTGGTGTTTTCTTCCATCGATGTTCCTGAATTTACAGGAAAAGSAAAGTGCTTGTGTTCAGACCTCACCTTCTTTGTATTAATCAAGTTTGCTTATATGAGCATCCCCTGAGGTAGGGGGAATGCTAGGTTTTAGGASGGGTGTGTATGCATGGTGAATAAATCTGTTTTAAGTAGGATGGAYGAGCAAATAAGCTAAAAAAGTGCGTGAAGCATGTTTCCAAAGKTTTTGGCTTTGGTGTGAAGTCTGCCAGTCTCATGGTAGATGTTTTAACCTCGTCTCATCTAACTCTGCATGGAGTACATCTGGGTGAAATACTGTGGCCGGTGGCCAGCTGCGCTTTGTAGCCAGTACTGTTGCTGGCATTACCTCTGGCAGGGTCGTACCAGACCTGACAAATAAAGGAAGCCCTTTTTATTTCTTTTTCTTTTTTTTCCCTTTAAAGTGAGGCAAGTGTAGACATGGCTGTAGTGACAAACCATTAATAAAGCAAAAGGAATGCAGCTGTAAAACTTAAATAATGACATGTAGCAAATAAATGTCAACATATTGGTTGTTGTGCCTGGAATAGAAATATTACTAGGAAAATATGTAGCTTCAAGCTACAGTCTGGCTTTTTTCCTTAAGAAAATAGCATCAGCGTGACGCTTAAAACTCTGTTAAAGCTGGGGCTTTCAGATTCGGACTAGATGARCATGTCATTTGTTTGCGGGAGGATGGTATTGTTTTACACGAGTTTAAAATAGTTCCTATGAACATTGCATTCTTTTAAAATGATCTTTATTTATATATGAATATATATTATGTRTACACACACAAAGACTATAGATACATAACTGCATGTATACCAATGTAGTTTGAGGTACAACTGACTACTGACTAAATCAGTCTGTTTCTGTTGAAAGCTGCTGTTCAGTATTAGGCCTTTTCAGTCCTTTTCTTAATCCCAGGCATTTAAGAAATGGTTCAAAAACTCACGTGTTCTCTTCTTCCTCATAATTTAAAAAACACAAAAATCCCAAAAAAACAAATCACGCTGCCCCACTCCTTCCCCTCCACCCCCAAAACGCAATGCCTGTGAATATTGGTTGTGGACTTGGATCTTTCTCAAAATTAAAACCTGAGACTGTGAAGTAATGAGAAGCAAAAGGTTTAGGAAGGAGCTCCAAATATTGCAAAACTTCGAGGGGAAAAATGTGTTGAGCAAAGCTTTTGGGCTGTCGGACAGATTTCTGTAGGCCGTGTAACGGTTAGGTCAGAGCTTTGAATGACTGAGCCAGGGAGGCTTTGGTCACCCGAAGACCCATGCCGGATCAGAGAGCTTGATCCTGTGGGCTACGGGAGTGTTCAGCAAGTGTCCTTATTCCTTACTCCATGGGTGGATGCACTGCGGGGCAGATGCTTCAGGTGACAGTAGGACTAAAACACTGCCAGATTCTGGGACAAAGCAGCTGATGCAGGCAGGAGATGGGACTTGAAACCTGGCTGTGGATGACAACTGTGTGTCTCTTTATATCTCAGTGAAGTGATGATTAGAAAAGTGGTGTTTTCACACGGATAAGAACATTGGAAAGAGCTGTGAGAGTCGTGCTAAATTTGGTACCCAGTTAAATTAAAACGCTGGTCTTGAGATGTACAGCTGGAGGTAACAGGGCTAAGTTTGCCCATCTTCTGAAAAACAAAYGCACCTTTCGTCTTCCTTACTTAGATGTGAAGGGGGCCCGTGTGATAAGAATGAAAGGATAGATGTGATTCAGTCCGTGTGGGCACTGCCATCGCTTTTAAATCACACAAGTGGTCCTCTTCAGGAGCTGGAGTACCAGCTCCTGGCCAGGCTGATGTTTCTGATCATCAAGTTGCTCTGCAGGTGATGGGATTGTGACGAGTTCCGGAAGAGGCTGATGAAAATGAAGAGAGCGTATTTCAACTGAACTATCAGTTTAGTTATTAAACTAAAAAAAAAAAAACAAAAAAAACCAAACCAAAACAAAAAAAAAAACCCCAAAAACCAAAACCCAAACCACCAAAACCAACCAACCAAAAAAACACCAAAAAAACCCCCAAMCCCAAATCTCAATTTGAAGCCTAGCAGCACCTGGGCAGAGCAGGTACGGGGGTGTTAGGCATGCAGCATCCGTGGAACCGCATGCTCCAACCCTGGTGAGGTTGGCTCAGCCCTTCGTCCCCTCCGGAGCAGAYGAATTAAACTCCCGGTTTATGGCTCTGTAGTCAAGTGCTCCATGTAAATACTGGATCCCACAGCACTTTCCTTGTGAGCCGGGATTTCCCTGTTGCTCTTTGCCAAAAATTCCCCTCTCTGTACTCTGGTGGTCTTGTGCGAGCTGATTACCTGGCTGTTATCAGCCACCTAAGTCACAGCATATTTTTTTTTCTAGCTTGAATTTGTGATGTATGAGAAATTATTCAGGAGGGCTTTGGGATTCTCTGGCACGAGAGGTATTAAGGAGGCTGCCTGATCAGCACTGGACCTGTAAGGAGTTTTTGTGGAGAAGTCTAGATAAGCTATGTGATTACGTCGTCCATATTATTCACTAAAGAACTGGAATTGCCCCATAAAACAGTATGATGGTACCCTTAATGCTGAATTAAGACTTGTTTTTRCAAAGCAATCTCCCCGTGGTTTTACCGATGCTTACATATCACATCAATGAGCTGTGAAGGGGGAGGGTGTGCTGGAAGTGATACSTGATTCTTCAGAAATCCTTAAGTGAGATCATCTTCTGGTGTCCTCTGTACAGCGCAAGGGGTTCAGAGCGTGGGATGTGCTGTCCCTCCTGCTCCGGCAGAAACCCTAATCCTTTGGGTCRTGGTGAAGTGGAAGTCAGGCGCCTGCTCTTTGTGTTACAGGTGGCAGTTCACCCTGTTTACAGGGCCCTAGAAAGAAAATAAAGGTGTTTGGCYTTGAACTGTGGCTATCAAGTGAAACTGATGTAACATCTTAACCACACGGATGATGTAGTCCCAAGAGCTGTGGTAGCAAGCGGGATGCTGATTTTTAGGAACAGAGCAAATCTCCCTCAAAGTGTCTCAGAACTTGCCTATTTCAGCGGCGCGATGAGGACTGGGGACTATAATTGTGGGAAAGGGTGGTAATCTGGCTAGTTGGTTTTTGGAAGTCTTGCATGGAAACTTGACTTTCTGTACTCTTGATCTAACAGTTAAAACCTCCGTTCAGTGCCTCAAGTTCCTGTATGCATCCTGTTACAAAAGCGGGTTGTCCGGCTTAGGTCACTGCCTTAATGGCAAAATCCACGTGGATGCCAGTGACCTTCTAAAATACAAGTGGGTTTTCCAGGGTCTTTAACTGATGCTTCTCTTGCAGGAAGCCTGTTGAGGAAAATTCTCCATGAATGTACGTCACAATGATGATGACCGACCAAATTCCGCTGGAGCTGCCACCGTTGCTGAACGGGGAGGTAGCCATGATGCCTCACATCGTGAATGGCGATGGATCACAGCAGGTCAGTGAGCTTTGCGGAAAACGGCTGGTTTAAATAAACTATTTCTGGGCCACCAAGCGATTTTGAAGGTGGGGAAGATGGTTTTCCCTAGCACTAGGGAGGGCAGAGTATTTCCTGGAAGGTAGAAATCTGCCTTTACACTGGAAAGATGTTAAAAGCAATGCTTTAAGTGTACCATCAAATTAAATGTGATTATTTGCATGTGTATTCATTGATGTTAAAATAATGGGATTGAAATAATGGCTATAAATGATACATATTTGAGGGCTTTGCAGAAAATTAGTCCCATGATTTGCTTGTGCTAGCTGTTGTTCAGAYACCTTGCTAGTATCTGTGATGAGATTTTAAGAACTTAAACCAAAAATGCTGAGATTGTAAAAAAGGGAAAGAAGGTGGAGAATTGAAGACAAGGGTCSTGTGATGTCTGCAATTCTTTGCTTACCTAAGTGTACTGATCCCGTCAGTCCTATGTATTACCCTGTGCTTCATTATAAGAAGCATAAGTGAATTTTGAGTGGGCTTTTGAAGGAAGGCAAATTGATAGTTGCTTTCATATTTTTCTGGGAGATATTCTCTAATAAGCTTGATCAGAAGTAGGTAGAATGATTATAAGACCATAACGATGCCTTCATGTCAGGATACCGCCTGGAGGTTCAAGCTGATAGTTGGTAGGTTCCCAAACCTGTCATCTTGGGTTAATCTTTCTCTTTGTAGAACATTTACCCTAGCAATTTTTCTGTGTTACTCAATTTGGTTCCCTCCTGATTTATGGCATATCAGCAAAGTATTTTAACCAAGGTAGAAATAAGCTGACCTTCATGAATCAATATAAAATGTTATTCTGTTACTTCTCATTCCCGTGATCATTTGTTCCTCCCTCCAAGCGGTGTTTTGAGCTACACCAACCTCGAGAGGAAGAATAATTTCCGCTTTTCTTGTAAGCTGCTAAGTCTGTTTGCTTATCTAGGTTCTCATTATGATACAGATTTTCATTGCTGTGATTTTTTTTTTTTTTTTTTAAAGTCATTTCTGGACAGTGTGCTTCAACTTGAGAAAATAGAAAAGAAAGCTTTTAATGGCTCTATTTACCAAGTCCAATATTAATATGCTTAGGAACAATCTTACTGATACTGGATAGGATTATTGTTCTTTAAATGTGCCCTTTCCTCCTTGCTGGAAACCATTTATCAGGATAGACTGTCCAGTGGGTCYTTCTGTGTTACAGAAAGAATAAATGAAGTCCTCTGAGCCCTYCTTTGAGATGGGGCTCTAAGTCAATCTTTGAATTTCCCCATCAGTGATGATTCAGCAGCCTTGCTTGGCGGATGCCTCCATTGCCTTTAAACTAGCTTCTCATCTAATGTTTTGGAGTAAAAAGAATTGCTGACGTACTGGAAGTGCATTACTTCTTGCTTTTGCTGTGCTATGCAAATATGACTCAGCAGAACAGTTCTGCGCCAGGTTCCTTTTCTGCGTAAGTATTTGTTGGATGATGCTTGTAGACCTCATCACCTTATCTCTTTAGGTRCTTGGAGTTGGCATACCATTTTTTTATGTGAGACTCCTTTTGGCAGCTAGTCTGGATATGCCCTCATATGTTGCAAAGCTTTACGCTTTATCATTTTCATCCTGTTCCTGAAGCTTTAGCTGATGTCTTCACTTTTTAAAAGTACAGTTCTAAAATGGAATGAAATTGGAATAAATGCTTTTTTTGATCTTTGCATATAGTAGCAGCAAATGGACTATGTTAATTGTTCTTAACATGATTTGTTATGTAATGTAGAAGGAAGTGTTACGTGTTTGTTGAAAGAGATTTATCTTAGTTACTTGTAAGGCAGGAACAGCCTTCAGATTAGATTTGCGTAAGAATGACTTCCTTAAGAAAGATGGCTTATATTACTCCATAAATAGGTGCTAGTTTTATAAGGATACGTGCTTTTCCAGGGTGTAATTACAATCTCTRTTAGAAGCTGGCGGTAAGGAAGCATCATAGCTGAGCTGGTGGGAGATGAGGCACGTGGAATTTTCCAGACTGCAGCGTGTCCAGCACGCAGGTCAGTGCCTCGTGCTTTGGRGCTGATGGTACTTGCTCCTGATGAGATGCTCTGGGTGCACTTGCTGTTGCTCACCCTTACATGTTACTGGGTATGTCAAGCCTCAGCCATGCCAGCGTGGTAGAGCTGTGCTAGGGGCCGCACCTGGAAATGCAGAGCTTCAGAGGAAAGGCTTTTCTCAAAAGACCAGTTCTTTATATATGTAGAAAAGAGCAGACTGGAGCTGGTAAAACACCTTAGCTTTTACCAGCAGCCAGATGGAGAGCGATGCAAAAGGCAATTCTGCCAGTAAACAGTCCTGTATTGTAAGACGATTGCATAGGAACATTCAGTTGTTTCATCTTCCTGGGGCTAAGAGCTGCAGAGCTGTGCAGGGCAGAGCTAGGAATGTCTCTGCCTGCTTGACAGTAATCCCTCTTCTCTACACTACCCAAAATGGCATTTCTAGCACTGGCTTTTTTTTTTTTTTTTTTTAAAAAGTTTCCCACACTTAATTTCCACGACTGCTGACTGTATTTAATGCTTTCATGACCCTTCCAGAGCTGCTGCTTACTCTGTTTCTGCTTCTAATCCACTTGTAACTCCTGTGGGGATTTGGGGAGTGATAATTAACCTTTTGGTCCAGGAATTTCAATGGTTTCCTGTAGGTACTCCACTGCAAGCTCTAAAAAGCTTGGAGCATAAAGTGGAGGGGCAGCTAGCTGTGCCATAGCATGCCTGTGCCGAATGCTGGGCGGTTTAGTTTGGGAGGCTTTATTTGGGCTTGGTTCGCTCACTGCACCTGCAGYGGCAGAGCAAGTTTTCTGCTTGCTCGCTCTTTGTAAAGGTGTGTTTACCAAACCCTGTTTTTTCACTGTTTGGCTCGAGCCCAGGCCCTGTACGTAGTGCTGTGTGTGCTGCTGCTTGTCTTTTAGGGTCACACGCTTTGAGTAAAGGAGATGAGAGTACGTCTGAACGAGGAAAAAGGTTTGGTACCTTCCTGTAGCACAAGAAGTCAGSGTACCTTGCAAGAACTTGGAAGTGTTGGGCTGGCTGGGGTTTATACTGCACCTGAACAGCGGCTGAGCTGAGTGAATTAACTTTGTGCCAAAATTTAGAGTTACTTCTTCATACTTCCTTGAAATTTTTTCATATATACTTGSAGAAATGTCCTTTTAGGTGGGGGGTGGGAGGGATACTTGCATATGGAAGGCTTGTTTCAAGAAGAAAAAGGTTTATAACTGGTACACATSTAAGATACCTGAGTTGAGAAGCATCAGTTCATGAAAAATGGCTATCAAATAAAGGATGATGAAATTTCCTTCTGTTTAAATATACTGACTTTTCAAGCAGATTCAGTAGTCTTAGAGAAGGCATTTAGACTGGAACAGATGGCAGATGAGCAGCGTTAGCAAAGTTAAAACCTATGGGCAGCGTTTGCTGTCTAGGAAGTCTCTATAATGAACTTTTCTGAAGGCATTTTAACTGAAGGATGTTGGTGGGCAAACTCTGAAGCTGTTCTCACAAATATGTTCCTTTGTGAAAGCAATGAAACACAAAATTCGCTAAAACTTCATGAGTCTTAAAATTTCTTGCGTATCAGAGCAATTTGTTTCACAGCTATACTGATTTATTTATTTATTTTTACTGCTTGTTTGGGAGCACGTTTAACTTGTGATAAATCAGGGCGTTCAGGATCTGTCACTCGTGGGCTTTGCTATCAATAGCACTCATTGTAAACTGACTGAATTGTTTTCATGCCTCTATTTTCTGTCCTATGGAAGAAAGGATAGTTAAGCCCATAACACTATTATCAAAGTATTAATTTTTAAAAGTCACTGTTTTATTGTTTAAGATGTAGCATGTTCCCTGATTTTTCTTACTGTAGAGAGGTTGAAAGTATTTATCCTACCTACTCTTGTGTGGCTGAGGGGGGGATGCATTCCTCAGAAGAATATTGCACACCAAATGGTGTGAATTCTTTGGTCCTTCCTGCGGGATGGGACTGGAAATTCTTTAGGACCTGGGGCAGAGTCTTTTGAAGTAGAATTGAGAATGGACCCAAGTGATTATTCTGGTTTCTGGTGGGGTTTGGTTTGGGTTCCCCCACCATCCCCCCGCAGGATGCAATATAATCTAAAATTTATGCACTGTAGAAATTGTAAATACAGTAGATTTTAATAATTTAAAGCATTTGTGAGGAACCTGTGGCTGGATCCCAGATGGTGCCTATGATGCCGTGCCCCCCAGCTGTATGAAGCATGATATATCTAAACAGGGAAGGGAAAATTTGCCACATTGGAAAACGCTTAAGGCAGGGTTTTAATACACCAAAGCACTGCAAGTGGCTGTTTGACCTCAGCAAGGGAAAGGTTCTCATAAAGTGGGAATATTTTAAAGCAAGCATTGGATTGTATTGCATCCCATGGATGCAAGTGAATGTCTTCCTATTTGCTGCTGCCTCTGCACTCAGAGGTGATCTGCAGCAAGGCAGTTAGGAGCTGATGACCTGTTTTGAATGTGAATTTTCTTCTGTGTGCTTAAAAAGCACTTGTATAAGTCAACCAGTACTGTATGAAGTGGATAATAGCACATGTCCGTATCAGGCAACATTTTCTGTCTTAGTATGAGACTGTTTACCCACAACGTACATAGCTTTATATTCCTGAACCTGAGCTTTAAGCCTGTGTTAGACTTTGCTGGCAGGTTCGTTAGCCTCTTCCCCTGCTCCCAATAGATGTGAGAGTCAGATAGTAGGAACGAGGGGGACACGAGTGACGCTCTGGYTTGTCATGAAAACTTAATCTGGACACAGAGCAATTATTGCCAAATTGTGTGTGTGTGATTACAAATATTTATAGTAACTATGCAACTTAGTAACATTAATCATCTTAACAAACATGACTGTTTAAATAAGATATAATAACATTCTTGAATGCAAAATAAATGCAAAAAAAAAAGTGCATTATGGAGATAGCAAGCTTTCTCTGTCGATGCAGCAGGTAAGGCTGGGCTTCAACACCGAGTGGATTAAACTGTTAAAGCAAACATCCGAGTACTTTTTAGGGAATAGAAAAAGCCTTTGAGATTGTGCTGCTGACACCCTCCTCGCAGCTGTCACAAGCTCCAGCTTTTTGGATGTGAGGAGGCCAGGGGACAGAAACTGGGCTGGAGTGTCCTCAGACCGCAGCCTTGTGATGCTGCAGGGCAGCAGCGTGGGCTCAAAGTGACTTTTCAAGCTCTCCCTCCTCTTGCTGCCATCTGATAAAYGTGCATACTCGGGATGATGAATGTTGGAAGATACATAGGGTGATTAAAGATCGTCTGTGTTTGTTTTCATTAAAGACATTATCTTCAGAYTTTTTTATTGCTTTCCTCAGATTTCTAACTAAAAGCTTCAGAAACAAAGCGTTCTCATGAAGATCCCTTGTGTAGAAAGGAAGCAGAAAAGCTGCGTTCCAGGCTGCGGAATATGGTTTTGCAGTTTAGGAGGACATGGGAAAAAGAAATCTTTCAATTAGGTTGACATACTTAGTGTGTATAAACAAAAGAAGTCGCAGTGTGCCTCTATTATTTGTCCCAGGCAATTGGGACACATCGGGGGCGTTGGCTGCAAAATGCCCAGTATCTAATACTCGATGTGGGCTGGCTTTAATGGTTTGACCTCAGTGCCGCGGCTCGTTAGTCAGTGCTTTGCAATTGCAGGCTCTCAGGGGGTTATGCCGGAGGGGTTTGGGTGGGTTACGGGGGYAATCCCCAGTACCCCAGCTTTGGGCAGAGGAGGAGAGGCTGGGGCTGGGTTGCAGCCTGCTGGAAGGGGTCTGCCCGCGCTGGGGAGCAAGCGGAGGGTCTTGCCCTGATCCTGATCGCTGCTCCTGGGTCTGAGGCCACCTCGGGTACGCGTGCTCGTGTGCCGAACATCCTCCCTTTGCGTCCAGCCCCTGCTCCAGCGTTGACCCACACGAGAGCTCACATCAGTCACACGTCGGCTATTCCTGTTTGCTCTCGATATAGCTGCCTTCCCCCAGCAACAGCCCGTAAGTGTTTTCTTCTGCTCAAAGGTGGCTAATTTGAACATCAGCGCAGAAAAATGTCTTTTAGTATCATCAGAACATAATTTTTTTTTTAAACATTTTAGGAAATGGCAGGTACAGTACTTTATTCCAGTGCATTTCTTGCCTACAGTATAACTTTTAAGCCCATTGTGTGCACTGACAGTTACTGGTTTTAGCACGTGCTTTTCTGTACCACCGTAGCTGGAGGTTGATTTCTTCCCTGTTCTGAGAAACCCTGCATAGCTGGAGATGGCCTTTACAGCTATACGCAAAGGCTTGGCGGCTCAGGGCCTCGGGTTCTCTTCTTGCTCCTTGGCRCTTAATTTTTCTGAAATTTTGCTGAAGTGAATGAATTTCACRAACGTTGGTGTTTTTTCTTCTGCAGCACAAAAAAACCCCACTACTATGAAAGGGCAGATCTGGTGGGGCTGCCATYGTTAGGTGCAGAAGACCTACTTTGTTTAATAGAAGTCAAGGTCATTGACCTCTTTTGAAAAATCTTTGTGCTTGTGTATATATTTAAAAGTCCAAATATCARTAAAATGAGATCGCTTATGGCTTTCAGCCTTGTAAAGTGTTAGGAGATGAGATGGTACAAATCGTATGCATTTCACAGATACAATTTTATGAAAGCTGAAAAACTWACTCGAGCCTGGGAAACCAGGATTAATTTTACTGGATTTTAGGTGAAAACCATGGTGGAAATTGTTGCAAGTCGTTGATTGACAGAATAAAGCACCTTTTCCCAGCATCAATATAATTTTGAAAAGGCCTGTGGCTTAATTGCACAGCTAATCATTGAAAAATGTTATCCTTTCAATGTRTTTGATATTTAACCTCAAAACAGGATCCTGAGTGAAAATATTTTGGGGTCTCTTGTCTATATTGGGCTGTAGTTAAAATTTGGGCAAAATAGTATAGTCCCTACTCCAGACAGGCCAAGTAGAGTTGACTGTTGTTATYCTGCAGCACGCAGTGGGGAGCTTTGCTTTCTGAGCAACTTAATCCCAYGTTTTGTGACAGTAACTAGTGCTGAGGGTTTTGGTTTTTTTTTCATAAATATGAAATCCTTAAGCTGTTGTACTCTGGGAACTGTCAATAAGGAATTATTTCCATATATATAACATTTTAATAGAAGCTACTATATATAATTCCCAGGTTCTCTCCACGGGCTGGCGATCAGGGGATGAAGCTGTGGTGGCCGCTGCTTTTGAGAAACAAATTTGTTGATGGAACTATTTGTTTGTGTTAAACACCTGTGTAATTAGGCAAGGGTAATGCTGCTTTATTTTGACTGTCATAAGCAATAGCTGTTATTGGGGATACAATCTTGAGAAGTGGTTTTTAGTGTGGAAACCCAAGGAATTATTTTCAAAGCGCAACTGCAGGCGTGCTAACGCCGACACTTGGGCTGGCGACTGACCTTTGCAGTGACTTCTTGAAAAGGAATTTGTAAATCATACCCTTCTGATAACCAGCTCTGGGGTAGGCACGTGCCTTGTGTAGTAAGAGGAATCCCTCTCTCACGATCAGTCTTACATCTGCCATTAAACTCAACTCCCTGCTTTAGGGAGAAGATAGYTTTTCGTATATGAGACATCAGTCTAGTTAGGGTGTGTATTTTGAGGAGTTGGACCAAGTTCTTCCAAAGGTGTGATGGTGTGGTAGAGCATCTGGTTTACGTCAATCAAGCGTGTTAATAAATAACCAGCTTCAGAGCTGTTGGTTTACATGTATAATGCAAATGAGCTAATGAAATATTTTTATGATTCTTTGCCTCTTTGTGTTCAGGTTTCTGGTTTGTTGGTTGTTTTTTTTTTTTTTTTTTTTTTTTTAAGCTGAATGGCACTGCTTTGCTCTGCACTTCTGAGCTGATGCTGGTATCCTGTTGTGGATAATCCATGCCTATTCATAGCAAAAGAGCATTTAAATGCTGTTACTTAAATGTTGATTGTTTGGAGATTAGGGATGGAATGGGCTTTGTGCCTCTTATCTTTTCTGAACCAGTTATTGTGCTCTGTATGCTGGATCAGATCCATCCTGGTTAGTGCTCCCCGAGAAATTATTGTTGCTGAYAAAATAATGGCTTTCATATGTCATTTTTCTGATTTCCAGCTGGTGCTTTAAAAATTTTGCTGGAATAATGGGTTTCTGTAGGATTACTGTAATTCAAAAGGTCATCTAGGTAATAATTRTCTTATGCATTTAGCTTAAGGAATTCAGAAACACAACATTAATTCAAATTCTGTCTTTCCAGATTGAATGATTAAATTCTGTATGCAGGTGTCCCAGAATATAAAGACCAGACCTAAATTTAGAGAGAGTTTTCACAAAAAGATATAAATCTAAATTTTCAATTTATACCAAGATTAATCCAGATTTTGACTGAACTTCTGACAATGCAAAGTTAACAGAAGTGTGTTTGTCGTATTTGAGTAAAAGTTTCACAAGTAGCAAGAGCATGGAACAAATGATCACTAGTTCCCAGTGAAACTTTCCATTAACACTAGTTCCCAGTGAAACTTTCCATTAAAGAAAGAAATCTAAATCATAAGTTTTAAAATCATCATTTTAGACACCCGAAAATTAATAAAGATGACTACAACGTACACTGAACTGGGATGTGTTTTGGTCCTTCCTGGTCTTTGTAGTATTCCCATCATCTGCAGAATTCAACAATGGGAGATGGGGTGATATTTTGATTATCTTAAAAAAATATTACTATATTTGTTACTAAATAGTTTATTACTGGTTCTGTGTGCAACTATTGAACTGTGTGTGTGTCTATGGATTTYGCTTAACTGAGATTTGCTATGTGTATGACTGAAGGACAAACTTTTTAAAAAAMCCACTTTTACTCCTGTGAACTTGAAATCCTGGTATGGCTTAGTGCTGCATGCTGGAGTTTATGTGCTCTCTGTTCTCGTGTGCCAATGGTCTAAAGATTTACGTCCTTAGCTATCAGCATTTGGCCAAGTTAAACACTGTCAACAGTTTGGTGGTGGAACCCAAGGCCATAATTCTCACCTGCATGCAACTGGGTTACATCTTTATTTCAGCTCTTAAAATGTAGATGRGTAGTTAGGCTTTAAATCTCTACTGTGAGAGATTTTACCCTACCATCTTGGACCGTGATGCTACCCAAAGATGTAGTATACCATCTGTTCCCACCCTGCCCCCCATATCTCTTCCAAAGTAGATAACACAATTGTTGGGTTGGGGAAACTTAATTTTTGAAGATCATGGTGAAACAAATGTGTTTTTCTTTTGGCAGGTCTTTTTGGTTCAAGTTAATCCAGGTGAAACCTTTACAATAAGGGCTGAGGATGGAACCCTGCAGTGCATCCAAGGTAAGAGAATACACGAACGTGTGGATGAGCATTGCTTGCATTATGGAAAACTTGTTCTCTCGTCTCYACAAAAATGTGATACGCAGTTCTGAAAATGAAGCACTTAAGCGTGAGAAGTTGCAGACCAGACTGCTATACATGTTATAGGACTTTAATATCTCGGAATGAGTCATGAATTTCTTGCAAGTTCAGGAGACTTCTCTCTCTGTTCAGTCATTTATCAGCATTTYTTATTTTATATATATGCATATTTCCTTATAACCAAATGGTAAATACAAATGAGATCTCCCAAGTTAGATTGAAAACTAGTAACAAATTAAGTGGATATCTATGGAAAAACGATTTTGTTTTCATACAGGCATCAGGAGGGATAGAAAATGACCAGAGAAGTACAGACATTGCAGAGTGCTTGGAGAAGTCAGATTGGTTTTGAGTGGAATTTTAAATTGGTTCTTTAGAATTATGGTTACGGTTAATTATGTAGAATTGCATAAAAGCATATAAGYAGTCTTTTGATTGCTGTTTTACCTTGCTGTAAAATAGTGCAAATATGATAAATAGTGTTTGTGGTTTTTTATAAGAGAGAGCCCACACAAAATCTTTTAACAAGACTGAAGGGAGAAGCGATAAAAGACCTTTCAGATTGTATATCAAGTACTGTGATGAGGGTTTCTAGCTAGTAGCAAATACAGTTTTGAAGCAGATRTTTCCCTAGGTATAACACGGTCTACAGTAAATACAGGAAGGTTAAAACAAAATTTAAAGGGAATAGACTTTGCATAGCTGTACTGCTAATGCTGTTTTCAGTGATATTTTTTGAGCTTATACCATTATCTTATTTTTTTGAGAAGGGAGGTAGGTGGTGTTGCCTCCCTCATCCTTTCCAGATCTTATACCATTAAGCAGCAATCTCAGTGGGCTATTCATTCAAAAGCCTTCCCTAACAAAGTAATAGTAATGGGGGGGGGGAAGTCAGTTTAATAATAAATGTATAGCTAGTGAGTTGCCCCTGTATTTTGATCATGAATTTCAAATCTACTCAAGAAAGACTGTTTCTTAGACTGCATCAAATACTAAAATCATACTGCTCATGGATAACTACGCTTTTTATTAAAATTTGGATTAGAAGGGACCCCAGGAGGTCACCTTATCCAACCTTCTGCTGAAAGCAGATAGTGTCAGAGGTGGACCRGGTTGTCCACAACCTCCTGAGTTGTGAAGCTCTCTGAGGATGGAGGTTGCTCCCTGGGCAAACTGCTCCAGTGCCGCACCGCTGCCATAGGGAAGAGTTTGTCCTTTGAAATGTCTGAAATTTCCMATCTTGCAGTCTCTTTGTATCCTTTCTGTGGCCCCTCATTTAAACAGTGGAGGAGTTGGTGGTTGTTGCTTGAAATTTCATCCCTATGGAAATGAGGAATTAATAGTTGTTTGAGATAGACGTTACAGAAGCTTCCCTGAACACCGTCCAGGATTATTCAGTCTTGATGAGCAATAATAACAAGCAGTTTTAAATTGCTGCTAAGATTTATAGCCAACATGCTGTGTGGTAAGAAATTGGTCCACGTGGCAATTAACAGAGGAATAAAGCTGGCTACTCCTTTTATTTGAAATGAATGCTTTATATTGGTTAGTACATTAAAAATTTCCATTACAAATATAATTATGACACCATTTATTTATAATCTTTTTCATGCTCAAAGTGTTGTTCAGACAGTGTTTTTAAATGAATGCAACTTGAAACCTCCTGGTTTTATATTCCCAGTAATTTAACATGTTTGTGCCAATGGGGCTTGTTTGGTTCTCATCAGCAGTCTTTCATAAAATCAATTTAGAATTTGTAGCATAAGATTTTCTCCTTTTTTTTTGGTAGAGCTGCAGTATTGACTGCCAAAGCACACATGTTTATTTGTATACACTCTTTAAGTTTAGTCTGAGAATTCTGATATTCTTTTCATGCTAAAGCTTCATCTCCTGCATTATTGTGAGATATTTATATTGCTGAAATAAGTACATGCTTCAGACACGGAAGAGCACCTGACTCTAGTGGTGTTGCCTTTTTTTTTTTCATTTGGTAAAGGTGTGTTCACAGTACAATTGTGGAACTTATATTTAAGTTAATAGTGATCTATTGCAAAAGAAACTGTAATTAGCCAGCAAGTATACATAGATTAGGATTCGTGACAGTTCTGTTTTTCCTGTGCTCTGAGGTTATTGTAAAAGACAGGCTTATTTTGTGTGCAGTGCTTTTGGAAATTACACCCCCCCCAGCTCCACAAAACTTATAATGTCCTTTTTTTTTTTTTTTTTTTCCTTCCTGTGATAGAGCATTCTGTATGTTTAAAGGTTAATGTATTCCCTATATGTAGGGCAGCAGTCAGGCAATAATGGTGCATTTTCCCTTGCTCCCACATTGCGCTATGATTAGCAAGCTATGGAATAATTTTAGCGCTACGTTAAGGCCGCATGGAAAGTCTCTCTTTGGGCAGCGTGTGTGCCTGTGAGGTGGTAGCTCCCCTTGAACGGAGAATACTCACTTTTTCCTTACTGCCACGTATTCAGTGCTATGACATCAGATGTGCTTGTAAATAGGATTCATTTGTATTCACAATACGAAGGACTACTTTATTATAAATTGTGTGATTCTTCTGAGTTCAGGGAATGAACACTGTTATTAAAAATTTGAGATGTCGTGACTTGGTTACACGTAATTCTTCGGGATATACGAAAGCTGCTCTTTCCTTTGGCATGTATCTATTCTGCAGGGGCAGCTAACTTGGCTTATGTAGAGTGATTTTTATCTCGTGAAAACTTTTTTTTTTTTTAAAAAAAAAAAAATATATATATATATATATATATATATATATGAGAAGTTTGAAATCTTCAGTTTGTGCTCCTGGAGCCTGTTTTGGATGTCCTGTGAACCAGCGCTTTGTATCCAGGACGCTGTTTGGCTCCGTGGCTATGGCGTGTCTGGGGGTGGGTGGGGATAATCTCTGTTAGAGGACAGGCATGAAAATAGCAGAGAAAAAGACGACTTACTGAATCTTAATTTGTCTTCTCAAGGTTGGAAGAAAGACACTTGAGGAAAACCTCTGTGGAATATCCTCTGTTTTTAAACACCCTGAAGTGTAATTAGCCACTAATTGAGTAATCACTGTTTAAAAACAGAAGGAATAGATGCACATTTGAAGGTCTCCGATATTTTGGAATAGTGGAGAAATCCTAAATACAAAAAGTTTTTCCAATTCCTCAGGGTTTCACCAGTAAGGCAATCAGTGAAGACTTTAAAAATAAAAACACCCCCACCCCCAAATGAGAAACTACCCCACTAAAATACTATAAAACTGGYATAAATGTATACTTCTAATTGAACACGCAATGTGTTGCAGCAAGTGCTGTCTTCATTCCTGTTTTCTATTTGCATGTAGCCAGAGGTGGCTTGTTTAGGGCATTGATTCATAAGCCCCGTCGATCACGGCGGGGGCTGCATTAAGCAGCTCGCGGACACAGCGGTGGCCGGGAGAAGTTTGTCTGGTCAGTGGGCATGAAGAGGGTCTGTGGTTTCCTTGAGAGGACAGATGTAAAGAGATGGGTTAAATCTGGTCTATTGGAGAAATCCAGCCCGTGCGTACAGGTCTGTGTGGCACAGTCCAGGTGTCGGGTTATTTTGGGAAGCACCTGGGCGGTCCGGGTGCTCTCGCCAGGACTTACGTTACCRGCTGACTTTAAGGGTTTGCCTTCTCCATCCCACGTAATAAAAGAGATGYTGTGGTGTGTGACTTTTGTAGCCTTCGTAACAACAACCAAATAAAGGAAGAAAGAAAGGGGATGTTGGGCATTAATTGAGAGGAATTTGTTTTTAATCGTTGCTAGGTGCTGAATCAAGTAGAAGGCTGGGACCTGACKCTGCTGTTGAACACTTGAGTGCTTGCTGAATATTGAGGCTGGCCACCTGGCCTGGGTTATAAAGTGGAAACAGAAAGCACATCCTTTATTTGTGTGCGATTGGATGACCAATCTTTGTTCCTTTTAAGCCGTGTGCGTATTAATGACAAAGTATTAGTATACTTCCTCTGAAAGGCACGGTCTCCCCGGGGAGCGGGGGAGGAAAGCCCCGCTCGTCCCGTGCTGCCAACCACCCTGGCCGAGTTTTGGGCTGTAACTGCAAAAACTGTACCTCTGTGGGTGCTTARAGGGAGACTGATTTAGAATCTTAATTCAGCATTTTTGAGAGATGAAATGTGTATATGTGCTGTATCATCAGTATTTTAAAAGCTGCTCTTTTTATATAGTTTTGACAGATAATAAATACTTCATAAATACGTCAATACTTTAAATACTTCATTTCCTTTTTGCGTTTTTCCACTTAATTTTTCACAAACTCGGGACTTGACTGTTGCTAGCTCTGCGAGGAAAGGACAAGGGCGAGGCATATCCTCACCCATTTCTTTGCTCAGCTATAACTGTAGACCTTGTATTTCCTTTTATATAAAAGACTGCTGCTAGCTAGTGCTTTGGGGTAACCGCACTAAATGAAATATGGAAGAGGGGGAGAACATGGATCTGATCAACAGCAGAATGGAGCTGAAACAGCCCCCCTGTATTTGAAAATAAGTTATTCTGCTTTCCGAATTTCAGAATAAATAGATTCCGGGTGAATCTGACGTGTTCAGGAAATTCCTCTTTCCCTAGTGACTGATTGAAGACTGGTGTTTTTGGCAAATATCTTAAGATCTTTGGTAGAAGCTTCTATTRCTGTATGACAATTGTCATATACTAAATAATTAAAAATACAGCAGTTTGTGCATAGTTCGGGGCAGTGAAGCTGTACCCAAGAATCTGTTTGGTGCTTTTTCATCCTGGAAGGCAAGAAGCTGTYGTGCGCACTTTGGTATGAATAATATGGACAAAATGATTATTCTGGTGCYATTTGACCTTGCTTGTCACCCACATGTTGAAAAAACATGTGCAGAGACCTTGATGCAGACTATGCTACACTTCTATCCATTGATCACACAGAATTGCTCAATTATTGCTAAATGTACTTTCTGTTGCCATCCATCTAAATGATACCCAAGCTGGGTCTCATTTTCTGCCAGAAGCAAACCAGACTGAGTTTTCRGTTCTGTAATCCTCTGTATGTATGTGTAGCATGCCAAAAGCCTGTAACAAAGGTAGAACAGGTAACAAAGAARGACCAGGTAGCAGAAAAGCACCTGGCGTGATAAAAATGGAAATTCCTGGGTGTATTCTGTCTAGCCCATGCTGTTGAAAATACCATCTTGAARCTCACCTCTAGTCTTTGTTCTGTATCACAGCACTAGGTTTGGAATAGTGAAGCATAAAATTTGCGTGCAAAGAAACCAAATATGCTAATGAARAGAAATTATGCTTTAGTTCTAGCATTGCACAGGTGAACAAGGCTCTGTACTGAAGGGGCTTTTGTTCTGTGTTTCAGGGACAAGATACAGATGCGCAATGGCATGGAGGGGTTGTAGCTATGTTTAAGCATGAATATCTGCGTAGTAGACAAGAACCTAAATTGCTTATGGATGGTTACATTTTGAAATGAAAACAGGATAATAAACATACACGGTTTACTAATACTGATATTTGTTTCAAGTGGTATTTTCAAGTGTGTTGCCGTTGACACAACTTGAAGCACTCCGGGGCTCTCGCTTGTTCTTATCTTGTAAAACAGAGATTGCATGAATTAAATTTCGATGCTGCTTTTTCCATAGCTCTAAAAGCGAGTAACTCAAGAGAAAGGCCAGAAGTATGCTAAAAATCTAGCAGTGGTTTCTCAAATGAAAGATTTCCTGGAATTATTATTCCCTTAATTTGGTGGGTGGGTGTGGTTTGGTGTGGTAATGCAAAGGAATGGATAATATTAAAGGCTAAATAGCTGTAGATTTATGTAGGAAGAGTGTGTGCGTCAGTGAAATGAGGCTGTTCAGTTTAGTCTAAGCAAACCAAAAAAAGTCTTTTATTTTTTTTCCCCTTTGGTATGAGATTGGAAATGAGGAAGTGAGTCAGTTTCTTGGAGGGAAGGAAAGAGTTGAAAATAGATGGGACATCGTGTGAGCAAGTGAGCGATCACTGMGGCGTGTTACTGGGTGGGGACGCGGGCGCCAAGGTGAGGGTAGTGAAGGGCACCCGCGAGGGAACCGGTCGGTGGGTGTCAGATCAGGGATCGGGCATGAAAGAAGCCAAAGGAGTTGGAACAACAACAAAAAAAAATCAGGTTCAGGTAGCTGGCTGTTTTTGTGCTGCTGCAAGCTCACCTGGTGCATGGGCTGCTGCGAGTGCCTCCCTCCACGGCTCTGCAGGCGCAGAGGCAGATGACGGGCTGCTCGTCCGTGCCCCTGGCTTGTTTTCAGTCTAAGATGGAAGAGTAGCAGCACCCAAAGTGATGTTGCTTTGGAGAGGTTTCCAGAAGGCTGGAAATACACTTCTAATCAAAGGGCTGCTCATTAAACCTGAGGGGGGAAGGTGTGTTGGGCACATCAGGACAGCCGCTGCCTGGGCACTGGTGGGAGCCGGGGGCTGGGGGGGGCTGCAGCCCGGTGCAGTGTCTGCTCTCTTTCCATAGTATCATCTGCTGAATTCTCAGAATTTGGTCCTCGGTTAAGTTTAAATAAATTAATTTATGASTGTTTCCAAAATATGCTGCAAAGCATTGCATTGAGCAGAACATAAGATTCTGCAAAGCGGGCAGAGCCAATGTCCTCGTTAGCGTGTCTGTCTTCTGCCTGGTGCTAGCTGGGTGTCTGCAGGAGGACAGGCACCCTCCTGGGACCGAGGAGGGCCCTGGGGGCCCCTCTGCCAGGGCGCGTGGGGCTGCGACGGGGTGGACGTGCTTCGCCTGTGTCGAGGAAGGGAGGGGTGAAATGCAGGGTGAGCTCGGATTTTTGTTTCTGCTTGTTTCTCCAAAGCGTTCTGGCTCTTCCCACCTACGTGCTGGTGTGCAGACTGGTTACCCAGCATGGAAAACTTGCTGTAGCAAATGTAGTTTCAGTTCAGGTTGTTTTGGTCATTAGGGTTTGGAGCAAAAGAGTCTGTGTGATGGTACTTTAAAATACAGCTGCTCTTTTGGTATTAAATAGCGGTTATTTATGTTTTGTTTCTTAAATTTTGCTCAGTTTCTTTATCTTCTACAGTAAGGGCCCTTTTCATGCAAATATCTTTTAAAACAAAATTCTTACTATTAGTTTGCATCGTCTTACTTGACTCGTGGCACTTGGTGTTTAGATTTAATATTTGATGGAAAAGTCAGGCCTCCAATACCCATTGGCCTTATTGGTATATCAACACATCTAACTAAGTTTTTGATTTGTTAAAGTTCATTCTATTAATGGACAAAAGAGGGATTATCTGCACAAGCATCCTCCATAACAAAACTGTGGTGGAGGGCTATAATCTGGAAGAATGGCATAGCTGTTTTTAATTCCTATTTAACCAACCTCTGCTGTATTGTCCAAAATACTTGTTTCTTCTATCAACAGAGTCAATATCATCCTTTAGAGGTTATTGCCACCCATCTTCTAGCTTTGCTCACATCAGCGTGTTGGCAAGCTCAGCTCTGTAGCACTGGCATGTATGTCCCCAGGTCGGGTTCAGTCATGTTCCTCCTGTTGGGATATTATCCGTGGTGCACTCCATAGTTTTTTCAAAGATATAGCTACAAACCACCAGTTATTAATACCTAACCGTATAATCATAACAGGTATTGTTCGTTTAGTAGTTTCCACTTATTTTCTCATTGTTGCCCCATTATTAACCAGAAAATACCAGAATTTGCAGTGGAGCCTTTTATCCTCTGTATTATTTTTGGTGACTCTACCTGTATTTCAGATATGGACCCTTTGGTCTTTTAGTGTTTGGTCACCTTAGAAAACTAAAGTCCTGATTGTGCATCATTTATTCCTTCCACATGAAAGAAAGAACTTTCACATTTCCATACCTTTGTGAAACTTGTGTTGAAATCATCTAAGAGAAGAGAGAGCAAAGGGACATTATCTCAGAGTAAATTTTTCCCTTGTTACTGTCAGTGAGATGGTAGCATCATTCCCCTTTCATCTCATAGGTTTTGTTTTCAGCACACTACAATAAAGTATAGGAAACCATGTAAAAAGCCAAAAGTAAACAATAGGATGCTTCGTTTACTGTGTGAATAATCTTACTTCTCCTTTTTAACTCTGATAATGCTAAGAATAATCATGAAAAATTTTTTGCATGTGTGCAGACTGAATCTTGAATAAGATGCACCTGCACTAGTAGATTTGCTGTATAGAATATCTAGTCCTTTAAAAATCCCTTTTGATTAAAATACAGTGAACTGGTAGCTATTATTTAATATAAGTCCCCCGATACAAGAAAAAAAAGAAGAAACTTGACACAGAACTAAACTTTAATTTGGCTCAAGCCTTCCAAATCCTAAAGTTTGCATGTTTTATAGTACACACTGTGAGGAAAGGGAGAGAAATACCGCTGAAACTGGAAATATTTCTGAAACACTTTGCAATGTGGGAACCGTAAGCATTTTGTAAGAGCCTTGACCACGGTCTGCATCCGCAGAGGCTCGGAGGGATAGCCGTAGCCTTTCCCGACCCGGCAGCCCCTTGCCTGGGAAGGGAAGCCCCCGCCGGGTCGGGGGCTGTGACCCGGCCGCCCGCGCCGCGTCCTGCTGACGTGGCCGCCTGGCAGAGGAGCCTCCGCGGCGGGGAGGGCAGGGGCTGAATCATCAGCCGGGACGAGGAATAAATTGAGGCTCCAACAGTTTGCAAGTGTATAAAAACGAAGCGTCCTGCTTCACAGTGGAATAACACGTAAATGAGCAGAGAGGTAGTTCATGAAGTTTGTCCTTTGGTAAAATAAAGATTTTTTTTGTATCCTTTTTTTGAATGCTTAAGAATCTGCTGCTGGGAAATGCATTTATCTCTAGAGTTAGGACAACAGACTTTAAAGACAAATGTTAGAACATATGGGCTGGGCTATAATTTCAAACTTTTTTTGGTTTTGTGAATATGCAGGACTTGTATTTGGGGTTTGTCTCTGTCCTTATTGTACTTGTGTGTGTGTGTGTGTGTATTTATATATGACACACACACACATATAAATATATGACACACACACACATATAAATATATGACACACACACATATAAATATATGACACACACACACATATATATGACACATATATATGTCTGAAAGGATCAGTGATGTGGTACATTCAAACTAATTTGAAAGGCAGTGTCTCATACCAGCATGCTATCAATTTGTGAATGTCTCTCAATACCTATGGATCTCTCCCCAAAACACAGAGAACCCAYGTGAGTGTATCGGTATCTGCAGGAATGCTTGAGTTGTCAGTGTTGGTCCCACTCAAATGCAAATAATCCTCCAAGTGCGGACCCAGTACATTCCAATCAATGGTGTCAGGGTTTTAAACTCCAAGATCCACATTCTTTACCCAGTCTACTCGGACTACAGACATTGCAAACACATTAGTCAGTGCCTTTAGTCTTTTTAAAGTCTATTAGTGCAGCTCTGGTTCTAAGTTAGTAAAGCAATTATTTTCAGCTTTCTTAAACTGAAGCAATTATATTTGTTGGCCAGAAGAGTCAAGAAATTATTCCATCAGCCTTATTAAATTCCATTAGTCCTCCTTGCAGGCAAATGTTTGGTTTCCTATACTTTTTATTCTTTATCCTCTTTGATTTTGGTTTGTGTTTGTTTTGTACATGCAATGAAAACTCTTCATGGTGCAATACGATTTGCAGTGTTAGAAAAAAGTTAACATTTACAAAATAAAGCTAGCACGAGCTGTTACAACCAGAAATACTCTTTGTATAATTTCATTGGAAAAGTCTCATCCAGTTTTTCAGCCTCCTGGAGAGGAAAAAAATACAGGGAAGTAGGGAGTAGGACATCAGGATAGATGACAAAGGTAGGGGTATCCTGGCTTTGTTGTAGTGTGAGATTTGTCTTGCATACCGGATCTGACAACTGATGCGTTTGGTGTGACATGCAGTGGGACACTCCTCGTAAGAGGTTGCGAAGTGAGTTCTGATAATTGAAGTCCTGCCTGTTCCTCTTGCCAAAACCAGAAGTAATTGATGTGGCAATTGGCATTAACCTTGATTTAAAGAGAATATATTATCCAAAAGAGAGGAAGAGTTAACCCTCTAGGTCAGCTCTGCCACGGGCTCGYTGTACAAAGCTCGTGCATCGCCTTGCTGGCTGTCCATCTGAATAGACTTAACTCCCTCAGATCACTTCAAGGAAGGACCTCAAGCTGGAGCAGTATAAATTTGTTGTGTTTAACCTGTTCTTCAGTTCAGACTTTCCAGTGGACAAGACATTATCTCTGTTCTATGATGGTTTTTCCCAGATTCTGCTGCCTTGTAAGGACTCAAGGTGTGTATTTGGCAAATGAGTTCTTCAAAAGCAAGTGTTTGAGGCTGGGAAACCGTTGTGCTGTACAAAACAGTGCTCCTTCTGCCTCTAATGATATACTTTCTGTGTTCTGGCATATCGAGAACTACTTCCTTGCAGGAAAGAAATATTATATTCTCCATCAAGCAGGTTCTGCCAGTTTTRTAACTTCTATTAACTTCATATGCTCCATTGTGACTGCCTGCAATTGGCATAGCAAATATTTTGATGACACTTATAAAAAGGCTAAGGTGGGCGTTTCCTTCTGTGTAGTCAGACTGTTAACTCAGGAAAACAGATATTAAGCAGCAGAGTTTAAATACAGACTTTTTTGAGTTTCCCATTTGGGGGATGAAGATAGAAAGAAGCTTGGTAGCAATTTCCAAATACTTGTACCTGGAACTTCAGTTAGGGAGCTGCAGGTGAAATTCCCTTCCTGAGGGAGRCTGAAGGTATACTATGTTCACTTCTGTGGCAGCAAGGCAGATTGACTATCAATTAATTGTGAAACTGMGGTAGGAGATGTGGGTTGGGGATGTGGATGAAGCACATTGTCACTTACAATCATTACAGGGCTTTTATTATTGTTATGTTTCTTATTTCTAATTTTAAAACAAATCTCAACTTGGATACGTAATAATAATGAATTGACTTCAAATGTCTTGATGGTAAAGAATGTAAATTGGATTGTTTGTTGGTTTTGCTGAATTTTAAATTGTGTTTATTCCCAGCATAAAGAAAATCTGTAGTGGTTGTTGGAAGCTGTATCTGAATCAGCTGTTGATTCTGCTATCGTCAGATTTCTTGGGTTGGGTAGCTTTCACTCTCTGAAAGTCTAACCTCTTCTATATTTAGATGTGGTATGTGTGATCGTATCCTTAAGAGTCTTGTCTGTTCCTTCTGCACCAGCGTTTTCTTGTAGTCACTGCAATATGGTGGGTTCTGTGCCTGTGACATCAATAGATCATTTTCTGTATCATTTTCATTAATATAKGTATGAGGAATAGATGTTCTTAACAGAAACAAATTGCTGAGTCAGCTTTGTAATGAAAGCATCGCTGGCTTCAAAACAAAAAGGAGAGAAAAAAGCCCACTCAACCACATTATCCAGTTTGAAATCACATAGCTCTGGACAACCTTGAAGGCTGTAGACTGCCTTCCAGTAGTATCAGTAATAGTTATCTAAAAAGTAAATCTAGAATCTGAATCTGTATTCTGAAATACTTAAGGCCAATATAATCAAAACAAATGAACCTRTACTGTGATTTAAACACCACAAAACTTAATTTTTTCTTTCTTTATGGGTCARAGAGCATCAAATACTACTTAAAAATCAAGCAGCTCCTGGAGATGAGTGGGGTTTTCATTTGTTTTTTTTCAATGTTCAGCATAAGACCAAATTCTGTCATAACTTGTGCAATTTATTTTTTTTATTAATGTACCTCCTGTGTGTTATAATGTAAAGCTGCAGGGTTCTGCAAATGCTTTGTTTATAAGCAATGTTTGATTATTCTTACAACTTCTTGACTACTTGATTGTATTATTAACAACAGTTCTGGTATTTTTTTTTTTCTTGCTGCTGGTTTTTTGTAAGCTTATCCCTCTTGTTTCCATCGGGGGTGGGATGGGGGAACATTTGAGTGTAGATGGCTTGTCAGAAGCAGTGCCTTCTCCTGTGCGTTGCTGTTAATTCCCTGACAATACCCTCCATAGGAGGTTTTAAAAAATACTTAATAGCACAGAAACATGTTAATTCAGTGTGCATGTGAAGTATTGCTAGTTATTCAWCACCAAGGTTTATTTTTTCTTCTCCTGGCAAGTGAAGGGCTCGTGACGCCGCAGGTGTGGAAGAAGGAAACCGAGTAAACCTGTGCAGAAACCCTGGTGTAAGACTTTGTCAGCAAAATATAGTCCTGTTGTTATGTTATGGGAAGGCTTAGCTATTGCCAGGGCTGGCCAGGCAAGACTCTTCATTTTATTTCAGCTCAAAATACTTGTTTTGATGGCCATACAGCTTTCAGGCGAAGTTGCATAAGTAACCATGTGGCCTATAACTACCTGAGTCCTATTTATCCAAATACATGTTAAGTGAGGCTAGACTGTGTATTATAAAAAATCTAGCCTAAAATTCCTATAAACTCATGTGCTTTTGATTATCATGCCTGTCTGCTAAGGGTCAGTCTCTTCAAATGCCATCTTGGCTAGGTCGCTACAGATGACCTTGGCGTAACAGTATAAAATACTATATTTATCTCAGCAGACGATATTATCTCATCATAACATTTTTGAACATTTCTAGCTGAATTGTTTTGAATGTTGGAGCTGTGCCTGGAGAGGRGACCGAAACACAATGCCCGTCATTCTCGATTGTGTGAGCCAGAGCCTTTGAGTTTGATGACGGGGCTGGGGCGAGTAGGGTGGGAGTGAGAAACCAATAAGGTCTGTCCAGTCCAGTTCCCAGCACCTGTTGCCTTGAGACTTATATTAGCTCAAACACATTGCTAATTTTTAAAACGAGTGTTTCTGCATGAGTGTGTCTGTGTGTGTTTATATTTTTATATATATTTACATATATATTTACATGTAAATGATTTTATATATGATAGATCATATATGATTTTTATATATGATAGATCATAAATTACTTTTTTTTTTTTAAATTTATATATGGTCATTTCATCACCTTAAGACTGTTACTCAGCTTTCCAAAGCTGGTCCCAGCACGGCTCTCCTCTTGGTGGAAGCTTTCTACTCTTTGGTAACAGCATGGAAATGGCAAGCAAGCACCGTTGGATGATTTGCCTGCAGGATTTTCACTGAGGGTTCATTAAGATTACTTAAGTAAGAAGTAATTTGCCTCCCTTGGGGGAGAATTCTGATATTTGGAGTGTTTATCAGTCATCTGCAAAATGGAATGAACATAATTGGTGGCTAATTGTTTGCAAGAACTGTGAAATACAATTACGAAGAGTTAAGCTGAAACTGATTGTGTTTATGAAATCTAGCATAAGAAATACTGTATTAATCCTGCCTCAATACCAGGAAACGCAATTAGTATAATTAAGACTATCATATTGTAATTTTCTTGGTGACTCGATGCTTTGGCAGCCGCTTTCCTCTTCCAGCGCAGTTGGAGCAGAGCRCGTTGCTGTCGGCGGTGCCTTCTGCCGCCGCTGCCGAGGGGATTGTAAAATTACTTGGTTTACCCCTCTCGTGGGACATGGGAGATGCAACTGCTGTTGACTGGGGAAAGGGTTCAAACTCCCGCATTGCAGCTACTCGGTTGTGGTCGCGGTGTAATTTTGCAGACTGTTTGTACGTGGTAAGTGCAGCTGGTAGCCCCATCTGCAGGGTGAGGAGAACGGAAGGTTTGGGACTCCTCCGTGGGCTTTCTTACATGTTCAGATTGCCAACTGGAGTTTCACTGAAGGAGCTCCTTGGATTGCAGTTTGCCTACCGATGGCTGCCAGCCCTGTCCTCAACAGCACGGGGGAACCTCCACGCTCCATCCTGTGGTATATTGGAGGTTATATACCCCCAGTAAAGGAGAGGACATTGCAGGAGACACCGTCAGGTACGGCCACATCCATGAGTGGCTGCAGTTAAGGCAGACGAATAGAGTAGATAAGTATTGCAATTAGATTCTCATTAGCATTACATAGTATGTCATGAAAAGTAGATAAAATAAATAGCTTCATCTATTTGTATTTAAGTAAATTTAAGCATGTTTGAATTGGTCTGAGGAGTAGTAATCATAGATGTCTCCATGCTGGTAGGGAAAAACTCGAGTATTTACAGACTGGCACTCTTAAACTAGCTTTTTGTTGAATATGTATTGCTGATAAGATGGTGGATTTGTTGTGCAGTGTGCCCACGTCAGAAAAAAATTAGTATGTAACATAGTTGTTATTGTTGCAGTTTGTATGTCACTGCTGTGAATGCATGCAATTACGGGGTAATCAGCATAATGCCTGCTTTTGAGCTCTTCTTAATGGTTTAATTGCTTCTCTGAGTTAAATAAACACTTTATGCTTATCTTACAAAATTTTCCCTTGGGAGCTCCTCACATGGAAGTGTATGTGCATGTATTTATTTTTTAAACATGAAGAATAATCGGTTATTTAATTAAGCTTCTCCTGAAGTTCTCTTTTGGGATATTCTGTGTTCTTATGAGCTGCTCAAGTAACTAATATGTCAGAATAGACTAGGTAAGAGAGATAACGAATTTGTCAGTTGGAAAATGAATGTGCACGTTAACGTTCCAGATTTTTATTCCAGGGTYGTCTGGGTGACTGTCCTTTGCGGATCGAAATACCAGTATACATTTTTCCGTACTTTGTGAAATGCTTTAACAGTTACAAGTTACTGCAACAGCTCCAGGTGCGAGGTTCGACCTCTCTGCAGAAGGATGGCCGAGGACCGTCCCCGGACAGCGCAGTGCCGCAGGGACCTAGGTTGGAGGTTGGAGATGGGAGCAGATGCATCCCCTCGGTGTGGGCTGCGGCTGCCCGGGCTGGCAAGCCCCCCCGTGCTGGGGCCATGGCCCTTCTCCCCTCTGCCGGGTGCGGGCCGCGGGGCCGGGGGGCAGCTCCGCTGGGATTTGCCCATCTGAGTGTCTGCAGAGATCCTTCCCTGCCCTGTTCGTGCTGGGAGGCTGTCCTGGAGCACACCCGCAGCTTCCATGTGTATCGAYGGACTTGGAAAGCAGTAGGAAACTGTACTGCCTGATTCTTTTGATCCTTTTTTCTATTTATTTTCATTCTGTACATTATTTTTTGTTAAAGACAGTTTCCTTCTGTATTTCTGTGCACGTCGCATGTATCAACATGCCCATTGGAACTGCCTGGAGCCTGCAGAAAATACTACGTGGCTATTCCTTCTACTATGTGAAGGTCGTCTTGTCTTTGTAAAAGTTCACCCACCCCAGAATACTTGTACGGGATATTCCGTATCTTCCTTATTACCTGCGTTTCTAGAAACTGTCTGCTCAGTCTGGGTACTGGAGTTCACTTTGAGTTTTATTGGAATTTGCTTCTCACAAAAGGTCTGCGCAGCACGCTGCCCGGCTAGCAGGCTCCTCAGCGAGCCAGTGCCCCTTGTTCAGCCGTGACATGATTTAGTACAGGAATTGAATGTTTTCCTGATAGTTTCCCAGCCAAGGAGTCTTGGCTTGCAGAATGCTTTTGGGGAGGGTGCCGTTACTACGTAAAGGGGTTCTCCCTTTCCTGCACATAGGGTATTTGATACGTTTCCTTCAAATGGTTTTAACTGCTGAATTAATTAATACGCTAGTTAAGATTGCATTTAAACAAACCCGACATAACTGTCTGTCTTGTTATTTACCTGGTAGGGCAGTGCGAACTGCGGGTTCCAGATGTGGCCCCCACTTCACGATGCTGTTTGTAAATACCACGCTGAACACCCAACCTGATGCTATTTTGAAGCCAGTTGCAATGATAAACACTTGGGAGAGTAAACTCTGACTGAGGCTGAAAATGTTTGYGTGTGGGTGGTGGTGCAAATGAGGGTTTTTTTGTTTATGACCAGAAGGGTATACTGAGAAACTTTATACTCTGCTGGGTCTTACTGCAGTGGGCTGCTTTTGATGAGCATATAAGCAACGACAGAACTTTTAGTCAAACTGTAAGTTATCTCTCAGAATATGGTAAGATATTAAATTGAAAGAACTTGTTGTGGTGAGGCATGTGGAAGTGGTAGACATAATAATTATGGCTGTAAATGCTAATAGTGTTACAGTAGTTCCAATCAAGCAGAAATATTTGCCCTGCAGAACATATGGAAGCATCCTGAGTGTGTTTTAGTGGAAGCCATGTGTTTAAAAAAAAAAAAAAAAGGCAAAAAAACAAAAACTGCAAAAAAACCCGAAAAACAGCCCTCTCAACTCTCAGTCCTGCTGTCATAAGCTGAATTTTTCTYCTCCTCTCCACTTCAACAGTTCCTCTGCAAGTGGGGTTTAACTCTACAGAAAGGCGGGGTGTGTTCAGAGGCTTTGCAGTTTAKTTGTTGATGCCATGTCTTTATTTGAACCATGGCCTTTTATATGKTCAAATAGCATAAGCTTACGTTTTCCTCAGAGTGAATCTAAGACTAAAATTGTTTCATTGACAAGCACAGCAAATTAAATGAATTAGACTGAATTGCAGTTTTAAGACCATCCCAGATACCTGAGCGTCAAATTTGGGTGCTCTGTTTTGTATTACCTCATATACACAAAAGGAAAGAAATAGAGGTTCACAAGCCAATATCTGGCATTTACCAACTGCTGCTCATTCGCAGTTATTTCCATTCTATATATAGCCAAAAAASCTTATGCACAAAATGGGTTAAGTGAATTAGGCAGTTATTTGAGCCAGCTGCTATGCTAGAAATAGAACTATAGCTATTTTCTAACCCCAAGCTGTGTAGTTGCAATTTTCCTTCAATACTACTGTCTCTCYTCTGCTTTCAGCTTTTTAAAGTCCTTGTTTCATCTTTTTAGGAAGTATATTGCAAGGACCATTTTGAATATCCAATTCGGAACATTATTTTTCTTACTTTATTTTTACTTGTAAGATGGATGTGCCAGGCAGACATAGTGGTTAGTCTTATCTGCCTGGGTTTAGTGAGTCGCTAAAGGCAGTTTGTGCAAATGTCTGGACAATTTTAAATGGAACTTTTTATAATTAAAAAATGTAATGAGAGTCATTAAAGGAGTAGTAATTCTGCTCTAAGTACAAATGCAGTTAGAGACTGAAAAATTGCCTTTCAAACCAGATAGCCCTTAAAAGCTGACGGCATGCAATGCTGCTGGTAAGGAACGCGGATCTCTTTTTAAGCCGTGCACRCTTCCACATTGCTGTCATCAGAGCTGTTCATGTTTTCAAGGGTTTGTAGCAGAGGTTGCTCTCCCCACATGTTTTCCACCTCCCTCAGTAAAAAGTGACTCTTTTGTGGACATTTGTAGTTGCTGTGTGATGAGCTGACACTTTGACTCCCTCTGGAGACAGCTAATGCAKGAGAAGTGCCTGGGAAACGTGGCCGGAATAGTCGTGGGCTCAGCGGGGCGAGAGCCCGTGCCCACCTCCAGGGAGGCCAAGTGCCCCTCAAATTTCTGAACAGCCGGTGGTGCAAATCCACCCCCTCCAGAAGGAGTTTCAGAGCACGTAAGTGAAGGTCTTGCTCTGAATCACTGCTTTTTAAAAAAGTGGTTTTGGGTAAATGGGGGAAACTAGATGCTACAAATCTTAGAGAGCTTCAGCCGTTTGTTGGCCAAAGTAACCTGCTCTAAAGGTAAGAGGCTGTAGAGGATCATGCTTGAAAATTTTGATTGTGTTTCCCTGTGCTGAATTTCTGGACAGAGATAACAGTGAAAATAGTATTTTATTCCTGATCTTCRTTTTATTTGGTTTGCTGGCATCTACCTATGCTGTTCATTGTACAAAAGAAGCTCTAAGMCCTTTCTGCCCCTCTCGTATTCTTTCTCTTTTGTATTTTACCTGCAAATTACTTGATCTTCCAGCATCTCTAACCTATGTTCAAACCTTTCTCTTAATTGTGTCTCAAAAGCTGGATGGTGATTCTTGTGTCTTGCTGTGACTGTGGATGTGGTGCTACTCATACAGCTTTCAGCTCGCTTTAATGGTCACTCTGTTTTCCACTACTCTAAAGCGGTTCTCTTCCTTGTGCTTTTTGTACAAGTGGAAGAGAGCAAGCCTTTACTGATAAAAAACCACAGTTGTTTTGGACTTGGGAAAGGTTGTGGTTTGATACAAGTGACCTGACCTGATGGATAGCTGCTGCTGAAAGACATGACCTTACGATGTTCCCTCCACCCCTTGCGTCATCTCCCACTGTTTCCTTTGCCTGATGCTGGCATTTGCCTGACCCGTTAGCCTGGTCAGGAAGGGAAAACTGATCCTATTTAAAAAAGAAAGAAAAAGTGATTGGTTTTTCTGCCATTTAGTCTCAACTCCCACAGTTCAGGAGCAGAAAAGAAGAGGARGAGGTCAGAAGGAGGAAGAAAGGAGAGGGAGATTGCCACTTTGGTGGCACTAGCTCGCAGACGTATTCACCCAGTCACTAATTATGGACCCTGGTAGGAAAATAATGTGAGTTAGGAGTATGAGCTGCATGTTACAAAGGCTTGRATTCAAGAAAGCCATTTGTTGAATTATCTTGTTCAGCTTACGTATGCTTTTAAGCACCTGCTTACGCTGCTTGTTGGGTGCATGTGCTGAGGCTTTGGCCGGCGGCAGGGCATCGGCATGCGGGAACCCCAGAAGAGCAGCCTGGGACCCTCCTGTCTTTCAGATCCTTTTTATTATTTCTTCTGCATACGCTCTTACTTGGGGCTTTTGAAACTCTGCCCATAAAGAAACCATCCATTATACTTGAGGTCACCTCGGGCTTCTTTCTACTGCGAACCGCGTTGAACATTTACTGAACTGCCCAGAAAGAAGTGGGAACTTCAGCTGCCCGAGGGGGACTTGAGCAAGGGACGTGCCAGGCAGTCAGCTGTCGCTTTTTCTTTGAGTTATCTGGGAACCATTTAATTTATTTTCAAGGAAAATTGAACAGACTTGTCACGGACCAGTAAATTGTAAGGGGCGCACAAAGAGGCCGTCCGTGGGGTCCCTGCTCCTACCCGGCCCCGACTCAGGAGCTCTTTCACTAAAGGATGCTGCGTCRAGAGAAAATTCCTCCCTGATTTCGGAGCGATATAAATTCTCCAGTTCACAAGCAGTGTTCTCTTTCTGTTGTTTGTCTCCTTCTGTCCAAATACCGGGAGAATAACAGCTTCTTTTGGACTTAGGAGAGCTTGGCACATCTTGTKTCAAATTCAGAAGAGGAACACCAGTTTGCCCTGCTCTAGATCTTCCTGACTTGCTTGCAACTTGCTGCATGTKTAGTATTTTGTTGCTTCAGTGCACCCACTCTACGGGAAACACTTGTGACTTTTGTACTTGCAGCATTTTTCCACACTAAAAGTCAGCTTTGCCACTTTGGCAGCTGTACCTGAGAGTAGTCCGATTAGTTTAGGAGAACTTTTTCCTCAACATTTCAGATGGCGTGTTTTTAATTTCCAAGCTCTTCACCATGCTGTGGCTGAAGTTCAACAAGCAGAAATTCTTTTGATCGACTCAAATAATTAGAATTTTTAGGATTCCTGAGATGCCATAATACTGAGTGGTGTGGGTTTTTTGTTTTGGGATTTTCTTGGTTTTGTTTTTTCTAATGTGGTCRTCTGCACCCATGTCATCGGTGGAGTTGCAGGCAAACACAACTGACCATGTACTACTTTTCCTAAAGACATGGTTGTTTCTGGACAGCCTCCAAAGCCACTTGAAATAGCCAGTTTTCACCAAAGTGAAATGATACTTGGCATCATCTTTCTGAACTGATGGTTTATTGAGATTCAAGATAACTTTTCAGTTCTCCAAAATGTTTTTTTTTTGCTGAAGAATGAGATGACAACAGATCATCCACACAGCTTTCGTGTTAAGTTGCATTGCCAGTTAGCCTGCTCRAGTTTTGATCAAATTTGATCCAATTCTGCCAAATGCTTTCGAGGTTTTTAATTTTGCAAGTTCAAGAATTAAGATACTTGAAATCTGCCTCTTGGTTATCAGCATGCATCTTTAATGACCATAATTTAATGTCAAAAACTTTTCCTTTGGAGAATTATCTGTATCTGGTGTTTGGGTTGTCAGGGCTCTTGCAGCTCTTATTCAAGTAACCTGTAAGCATCTGTGTGTTATCCTGTTAATGCTGGAGTTGTCAGAAGGAAAATGTCTGTAACCAAATCGCTTGCAGAAAGTGAACTGATGTGTACAGKATAGCGTCGGTGAGTACTCATGCCATGTTTGTTAGTGCTACAGGGGAGCTTGATAAAATCTGTTGTCTTAAATGGGTAAAGGAGCTAAAGAWGTATGTCTGTCTTTAGCTTCACTTTTGTTTCTGGAGTGGAAAGAAATATCTGTCTTAAGTCACTGTACGTTCAGGCAGGGAATCCACATATTTAGATTGCTAAAATAAGAATTTTTTTTCTGCATGTTCTTTTCAATACACTTACCAAGTGTTACCTGTGTTGCCATGGCTTTAAAAGCTGTGAAAAATTCTTTGCTAGTGGATTCATCTTAGGAAAGACATGGATTTATTGGATGCAGGCTGACTTGAATTATCTCTAATTGGTAGGTCATTAGTCTATTAGCTCGTTAATGGCTCAGTCTCCTGTTAGTGTTGGCTCTGCACGCGTGTTCACAAAACCTTTCTTACCTTGAAGTATTAAAATAAAAACAAGGTTTGCACCCGTATTTGTGCTTTATTTTCTTAAAGCGGGATAATTTGTAACGGTGCCCTTATTTATTGACCTGCCGGTGTCTGTTTAGCAGAGCAGTGCCTGGCTGCGTGAGCACGTTCTCCTGCCTGGAGGAGCCGGTTGCTTCCTGAGGAGCAGGAGAGATGGCAGCTTGTTGGTGGCACTGGGGTTCTACACTGACAGGGTGCTTATGGCTACGGCACTTGGGCTAAAGCCTTGCGGTGGAAGCTGTGATAGACATCCTGCACCCCACTCCTGCACCCCACTCCTGCACCCACTCCTGCACCGCCGCTGTGCTCCTGCTGTGTGATGCCCGGCTTCACAGGCTGACCGTGGCTGAGGGTGCTATATGGATCTGAAGACCGTAAATCTGCCTTTTTCTTCGTCTGTACGCGAGGCAGAGAAACAACTAAATTGGTGGTTAAGTATAAACACACATGCTATCTGTGCATGTATGATTTTTTTTGCCCAAGAGCTTCCTTTGCATTTGTAAAGCTGAAAATTTGTCCGTCAGATGTTTCTATTTGTCGTTGAATGAGAAAGCCTCAAAAATACACATCCAAATAGAAGTTTTGCATATCTGTGAATTAATTTTCCTTTCCAGTTGGCTGTTTTCCCTTTCCCCTTTTTACGTTTCTGCTACTGCTTGAAAACTGGAAATCTTCTTGCTGGCCTATAAGTGTCTGCTTGAAACCGATGGGGTTTTTTTTCAGTGTAAGGTATCACCATCAGCTTCATTTCACTGGTGCACATGCTTTCCTATCACGTTAACTGTTGTGCCGTGTCTGCTGGAAGCAGAGGTTTTTGTTACCTGCAGACAAAGAGGGGCTCCTTCGAGGGTCTGCCAGCAGCAGGACCCGGCTCTCCGCCTGGGCGTGCGTACAAAGGCGCTCTCTGCTCAGGTTTGTCTGTAGCTTTACAAAGTCTGAAAGCTGAGCTCTGGGGGGAAAACCCACACAAATTCCACGTTCGCATTGCAAGTCGGGTGTTCAGAGGGGGAGCAGAGGTGCACCTGCAGCCTGGGTTAAGACATTATCGTATAGTTACCATCTCGGTAGACTTAGGGCTTAGTATTTTGTGTTTGAAATGACTTCCTAAGAGGCAACATATTTGGTGTAACATCATTCTTGGATGTGACAAGAGGGTAGTAAGCAAAAACTATAACCTCGAGCAGTGAGATGTTCCGCTGACTTTTAGTTAGAGTCTGTGAGCACCGATAATCATTCATTTCCATTATTTCCAGGGATTTATCAAGGGGGTGGGGGTGGAGGATGATCATATTTTCCTTTACCTAGGTCTTTAGTTGAAGCATGCGGTGGTGATAACTTCTCAGCCTTGCATGTCTTTATGCTAAAACTTCGGTCAGCGCTAGCCTTGCTCTCAGCTTAGGCTGAATAAACGCTTGGCACGTCTTTGTGTTTTGCCAGTGGGCAGTTGCCTTAATGCCGGAACACATTTTGATTTACAGTGCGAAATACATACATGGCAGGGAGAAGCGATTTCTTTTGACATTCCTTGAAGCAGAAACAGCTGCGTTCAACATTTTTATTTTTTTAAAAAGCACAGTGGCATCTCCCTTGATAATCAGAATTACAACTGAGCATGAAGAGCAGGGCATAGTTCTKTGCGGAGTCACTTAGTGAAGTGTTGCAACACAGATTATCCGACGCGAAACAGCTGTATTCATTACTAATAGAGCAATTTGACAAAACACCAACATGGATTTTTCCCACAATAACAGATGTGTGGAGTACACTTCCACCCCCCTCCGCAGATTGCCAGCATCTGTACGTCATGTCATGCTCCGAGGTGCGGTGTTGCCATATAGCCTGCCAGAATGGATGCGTTTATTTTAACCGTATGATGAAATAGCTATGTTGTGACTAAATGGGATCCGTCGGCTGGAAAGTTTTAACAATTTGGAAGAAAATGTTTCTGCCTTGTTATTACTTAATAATAATAATGTTTTGTGGATGCAAATGTATCTTAGCTTCCCAACACATGCCAAGCACATCTAAACTCCCTTCTTTTTTTGTTACTGTCAGCTGTTAAACAGAAAATAAAGGATTCGTAATTCACTGTACCTCTCCCAGGTTCTTCCTGCGAACAGCGTAACTGTTGCTTAACTTGCGTATGGGAAAATACATATGTTACAGAAAAATAGTGTGAGGTTCTGGACAGTAAGAATCCATTTCCCTTCTTTCTCCACCTACGTAAGTCAATCTGTTATTCCATGTTTAAGTTCTCAGTAGAAGCACCTGTGATTACAACAACTTGTTTACAATTAAACTAGTGTATAATAGAGGCCACCTAAATATATTAAATAGAATGAGAAAGAATATTGTCTTGGGGAGGTCATTGACCTTTGAAGTAAGAGGAAAGGAGGAGGGAGAGCAGSAGGGACTGTGCGGGGAGCTGGGGGAGGCACATGGCTTCAGACACTTCAGAAATAGAGCTTTGATTTATTTCTGTTATTTGTTAAAAATAACAAACAGTCCTGCTTGTTGAAATGCAAGGTATTGAATAGCAGAATGTGATCATAGTTATTTTTTTAGAAGACAGAAGGATGCTTCTCCCCGCACATCAAAGCGCAGAGACAATAATTTCATTTCCARTGTCCCTGCAGTAATGTTTTTCTCAGCTGACTAACATGCTGAGACTTGCTCAGTTTTTCAGATTTTTGTTTTTTGGAGAGATTTCTCAGATATTTGGTTTCCACGTCTTAGAAGCAAATAGCTTTAAGACCCTGTTTTTGTATTAGGCTACCAGTCGTTGTCACTAAACGTTTCGCTGGAAGTGTATTTGTGGGAAAGAAATGAAGAGCATGGAAGGTAAGAAATCCAAAGAATCTGAAAAATCSCATGGGCTCCGGGAAACCTAAAATGACATAACTGTGGGACAGTTTCTGGTTCACTTGTTAGTCTGATGAATGACCAAAGACTTTTAGTGTTTCATGTAACTGCAGGCAGTCACTTGAGGTGGCCAAGGTGGACATCTAGCCACCTTGGTTCCCTCCAGAACGATAAGGGCATCCCAAAGGGTGCATTAGACAACTAGAGGCATGGATGAGGGTGTTCATGGGCACCTCAGCAGCCGAAAGTTCGGTGGGATGGATCTGAATTAAGGTCTTTGCAAAGACCGGGTTTGTATGACGCTGGTTGAGACGCTCGGTCCTTGTTCAGCTCCTCTAACGTGGGCTCTTCTGGTGCGAGCTGGGGAGCGCTGCCTGAGCGAGCGTTTTGGGAAGGGTGTGCAGCTGCTGCTTTGCAATTGCCTGCTTTGGAAGCAGGCCCTTCATTTTCTAGAGTGGTAAGGGTACAGCCATGATATCAATTAAATATAATATAGTTAAGGTGTAAAGAACGTTTTTGTTTCACAGGCTGATAATTTTGGGGGGTCTTTGGTGGCATATGATCCAAAAAAAAATCTCCTCTTAGTAGCTTACAAAATCTTGAGAGTGCGAAACAGAGGAAAAACAAAGAGCTTTCTAACATGGGCTTTTTGGTAGCCCAGCTCTTGCTGAAACACCTGTATTCTGGTCACAAAGGCGGCAGTTTGAGGCAAACGAGGTCTGGAGTCATGTTGCAACCTACAAACGATTCCTGGGAAAGTGCTGGTGGGATGCTGGGGAACTCCCCGGGTAACTGCTTCAGTGACTCCCATGAGATCAATGGGACAATACCCAGGCAAAGCTCTCAGCAGATCAAATGCGATGCTCGCTTTCATCGCGGCGGCCAAGATAGCTATCGTTAGTCAGACATGCAGTTGGCACAGGAATGCCAAAAGCCTTGTCAGAAGGGAGGGTGAAAGAAACTGTCTTTCAGCATGGTCATTTTTCCCTCACCCTGAACTTTTTCAGCAGATGTTAATAAAGTTTTAATAATGCAAATATTTGCTAATAAAAAAAACTGACTTGATACTTGGAAGCTAAATTATGTGAAAATATTTTTCTGATTATTCCTGCTTGCAGGTTTTATAATTTAAATTCTTTAGTGTTCAGGTTGCCAGGATAACTTGTTGCATTCCTTCAGTAATGCAGTAAAAATGTGTCCTTCAAACTTGTTAACTGAACCTAGGCTTCAYAAACACGACTGGGGAGACAAAAGTATGTTGTTTCAAAACAGGACAATATCAAACARACCATTCATTTTAAAGTTAGTGGAAGAAAACAGGGAATGTCTGCAGGTGGTCTGTCATGTTTTGGTTTAGAGACCTCTGTTTTCAAGAAGGAATATGAGTAAGCTGGACCAACTGTCATGGTRAATACATCCTATAGGCAATATCCTGCATTCACTGAGGTGCTTGGATTGACACGTTTCTGTTGGAGCTCCCCTCCTTAACAGTGTTCTCAGCATTTTGAATGCGTAGAGAGTTGAATGGGAGAGCGCGTGCAACTGGAAAGCAGCGTGGCTGGGATGCTCTAGCCTTCTTCTGACGTCTAGCCGATGCAAATAAATGCATAGCTATGGTCGTCTTACTGTTAACTTATTATCCATGAGAGTCCTTGSGAGCTTGAAAACTTTTTTTTTTTCTCTTTAAAAGCATAGCTGTTTCTTGTATATGCTTTTTCAAAACTTTTAGGGTTTTGTCTGCTGCCTGTGTTTTGTTTCAGCCTTACTWATAAGATTATTTAGCTTTGACTTTTTAACTGTTCTAGATAATGATTTTAGAACAAACTCTAAAAAAAATATTTGTGTTTTTAATATATACAGATAGGAACCAGAAAATTCAGATTTTACTTTATTATTCTGCCAAACTTTATGTGCATTTCCTTTTGAAGTATAATATAAGAATTTAAACAATAACAGTTGTTTGACTTGGAGCATRAGCTGGTAATGAGATTCTTTAATGACAAAATAATATTAAAAAATAAGGAAGTTAGGCTGCAGCATTTAACTCCTCTTATTTTATTACTTGTGTGGTGTTTCCGTGTGTTAAGGATGTGGGATTTCTTAAATACATCTCTGAAACTACTTTCTTCCTTCAAGAAGTTGAGTGGGGTTGGTTTCTACAACTCCTTCACGTCATCTTGAGACTGTATCCTGGTAGTGGATCGTGATCTGTGTCTCTGACATGTAATCAGTTCAGAATACAAAGTGGAAACTTCAAATGCATGCTTATGGATTCATGCAAGTATTAAAAATCAAGGATCATGGTTTTCATTGAAGGAAAAATGCATTCTGTCAAGCCCAGCTTCAGAATACCAGACATTCACTTAACATTTGTGGGTTTATTTACACCTTTGATTTTTCTTTTCTGTCAGGAAGCTTGTTATAACCATTAAAAAATATATATATATATGTAAAAAATTTCATAGCTGTGTGCCAACAAATACTTTCTGTTAGACTGACCTAAACCGTTAGACCAATAGACTAGAAAATGAACTCATTGGCAGAGCTCCTCCATTTTTCTTCTTGGTTCAAGATTTCTTGTGTTTTGTGACCGAAAGCTGAAAAGAAAGAATATAGCAACATTTGGAATGCTTTGTGTGGGGTGGATGAGCATGGCACAAGGTCRGTTACATGCGTTCAAGAGACAACATATAAAATTTCTTTTTACTATACTGAACCAGGCAGTGTAACAGACTTGCAAGAGATCTTGGGGTGAGAGCTCCCTTTTCCCTGTAAMAGTTGATAATGCAGGAAATGGATGTTCTGTCAAGATRCTTCATAATGTCTTAGGCAAGAGAAGGGTATCTTTCTATTATACAATGAATTCTATGTATATATTCTGCRTGCAGACATATATACACTTGTTTGCTTAGATTTGTGCCAAATGGTTTTGATGCCTGCAGGGACTCACCCTCCTGCTGAAGGGGGAAGCAYAAGTTTTGGGCATCCTTTATTTGTGGAAGTAAAAGATTTACAAACATTATTTGTGTGTTAAACCCTTTATCTTAAGTAATGCATTTAGTTGAATGAGAAGTTGCTAGATTCATGTGCATGCTCTTTAAGGAATAATCAGTGGTAATATTCAGCCTTCTATAATTAAAAAAAAATTAGAAATAGTACTAAAAGTTTTAATGGCTTCTTCTCCGCTTCCTTTGTGTATTAATCCTGTTATTTTTTTTAATCTTCAAATCTGATTTCAACCTCAGGCTGTTCTTTGAGTTTTGTGACAGCACTGTATAGAATTGTGTTCTCGCTTTCCAATCTCTTTGGGTGAGTGGTGAGAATTAAGGATATCTGCTCTTCATCTGTGTGATCACTGGGGAGACTGTTCATAAAATTCTTAGAAACTTATTTATGTCTACTTAGGATGACTTAAAAAATAGTATGCACATCCCGTCCTCATGCTAACGTGCTGATTTGCAGGTCTGTGCAGTGCCAGTGTAGGAGATGTTGCAGGCTGCTTGAAATCGGTCTTGCAGTTCACCTTTTGTGAGCCCATGAAGTCAAACAAAAAAATGTCTTAACTGCACCTGTGTCAATGGGTGTATTATCTTGAATGACATATTGCGAAGGTATCTTAGCAGGCTGGTTCACATTACCTGAAATTCAAGCTGATTATTAGCTACTGCAAGACAAGTCAGGTTAAAGTATAATTTTAGCTGCAGCTGTAACAGCGTGTAACCCAGAAACACCATCTGAAATCACAAACTCTTAATGCTTTTCCCTGTCTTTGTCTTTGGAATTCTGCATGTAGCATTGTTTCTATAGCTTTTATCTCATTGCGGTTTTGATTTTGGGACAGTGCTTTTAATTTTCTCACTCTGCACATAGTATGAAATATGTATGGAATTACGATACATATGGAGTGTGTATGTATGCACAGTGTGTMTGTAGAATGTTGTGAAAATATGCCATGCTAATTAATACAAAAGGGAGCTTGAACACCTATTGAACTCAAGACTTCAGATTTTTCTCTTCCATTAAACACAATTTCCTGTAAGTAATACTGCATAAAATACGATGCATTACACCTTAGAACAGCTTGTGTACGTTTATGGATTATTTTTTTTTTCCCCTTAGTAGATTGGTAAACCTCACTTGCAAACAGTGCATACSAAATGCAAACTGGGACCAGCTTGGCTATTTCCATCGCTCTTCAGTTCGATATCACTCCCCATTGACTGCTTCAGCTGGGCATGCAATGCACAGTAGTCCGTGCTGGTTATCTGTAGGTCCACGGAGTCATCTTTGGGCGGCTGAACTGTGCTGGAAAAGGCCAAGATTAAAATCTCCACCCTGAATTGAAGAGGGAATGGATGAAAATCAGCAGTGTCTGGTTCTCCACGAGACTATCAAAATATTGTAGCTGCATGAGAGCTTCACTTACGTTCAGCGCAGCCTTGATTTCTCTAGTATAATTTTCTCTGTGTGTCACAGGCCTTTTGAATRTAATTTAGAGAGTGGAAGTGTTTTACCTTTTGTGATATTTGGGCACTAATCTCAAGSGGAGAGGGCTTGTTTGTGTAACCTGGGTCTGAGCTGATGGGAGCTCGCGGTCCCTCCTGGCACGGAGCTGACCTCAARTGTTTCACTTCCCGAGGGCACRATGGAATAACTTGTAGAAGAAGGTRMWGATACCACCTTCCTCCTGCTTGGGAGCAGTTCTGTAATGGCTGAGCCAACTTTATTCAAGAAAATAGGTGAAATGGGTGCAGCCGGCGGATGGTCAGAGATAATGCTCTGCCATAGCACGAAAGCGAATCCAGAGAAATTGCTGCTCGTTTCTGTTTCCAGAAGGGTCGCTGGTCGCAGTGGATAACAAGATGCATGCAGTCTTTCCCCGCAATTAATAGCAAATGTAAGAATTAATGTACGTTTAAGCTTTTAATAATAGACGAGACCTYTCCACTTAATGTTCTCTGTTATTTGACTGTGAAGCACAATCTGTTGATTTCAAAGCCTTTCAGACCATTCTTATTTCTTAACGTTTTATCTACAAAAAGGCCACATACCRTTATTCTTGGGGGAGGTTTTAGACAACCCTAATTGGGGTTTTAGTTACTGTTGCCCTGATGCTGAAATTATGGTGCTCAAGCATCCGAGGAATTCTAAACATGGAGTGGGTACGGTTCCTAGGAACTGCATACTCTTGCCATGATTTTCTGTAACAGCAAAAATTCACTGGATGTTTACGTAACTGTCATAAATATTTGCATAAATTCTCTACTGAAATCTGAAATCAGCTAGCTTTTAAAATAAATGCAGAAATACCTTTTATTTACAAAAGAGGCAAGGTGGTTGGTAAACATTCTGCAGTCAAAGGGCATTRGAATGAGACTGCAGAATTTAATTTGTTTAATGCACAACTGTCACTGTTAATAGCTTTGACACAACTGAAAGCTTTGCTCATTCAAAAGGCAACAATTAATAAACAAGATTGATTTTTAAATACCAGAGGGAAAACCTTTAGCTATTTTTAAAAATGTGTAGATAATTTTCTCTTCAGCGTGTGTACGTGTAAAAGTTAAATGGTAGTGCCTTGAAAAAGTGCTTGCCTACTTATTCTCATTTTTACAAAGTAATAGTGATTTAATATAAATAGAATTTAGGGGAATAAATTAGCTTTAAATAATTTTCCTGTATGAAAATACAGCTTATGCATTCTTTGGTGCCACTTGTAGGCACAGTACTGCTTAGAAGGAGAGCACTGAAAATCAAGCTGTTTAATTTCTTTTTTTTTCTTTTTTAGTGTTTGACAAAAGTGTAATCAGTTCTAACTATTTTCTGTGGGTAGCTCCTTGGGTGATTTGATTTATTTTTTTTTATTTTTTTTTTAATAAAAAAAGCCCTGCCCAGGGGCCGGTGGCASGATGGAGGCAACCTGCAACCCTGCTGTAAAACTGCACCTGCCGGATTTTCAGCCTTTCTGCTTTGCCYGTTGCAGGCAGGTTTATCGTAGAGATGACTCCGACGTCTTAACAGCTTCCCCAGCTCCTGTGATTTGCCTGTCTTCTTGTATCATGCTTTGCCAGTTTGCTTTGGAAATGTGCCTGCTGCTGCATGTGCAAGATGATTGCAAATCATTCTCTCCCATGTCTCAGTATAAACCAGGAAACTCACAGAAGTGTTTTATAAGAACTTGAATATTTTTCACATGCATTAAATATTCTTGCTGAGTGAAATAGCTATCAGTTAGTGGCTCTCCTCGCTGGACTAGGGATGCACATAGATAGCAGTGAATAGTGCTAACCCAGGTACAGACAATGGTTGGTCACTTCATACATTTTTATGATGCATCGTTACAAGAAGTAGTGTTACCTTTTAAAACAGCACTCTGGCGGAGCTTTTGCTTAACACAAAAGAATTATCATCTTAGCCATATCTGTTAGCCATAGACTCATAACAGGATAATCTTGAACTCGGAGAGAAACTGCTGAGCCAAGACTGATCTCCAGATTTGTTTCTGAGCTGCGCTTGTATCCTGACGCTTGAGAAGGGGGTTGGTTTGTCGGTGTGGCTGGAAGTCTGAATGCCTCGTTTATTTAGTAACCACTGACCTATTTAACATTCATAATACTCAAATGAAGCATATGCATGCCTCTTCTTCTGGCTTAACCCATGTGTGCGTGCGGGACCTTACACCGCTGGGACTGTAACGTTCTCTTTGAGTAGGAGATGCCTCAATTCAGTCAGCACACTTTCTAAGTTTGGAGTTTGATTTCTGAAGCCTGGAATCACCTAGAGCACCTCTTCTTCTAGAGTTATAGTCCTCACAGTGTTATCATGGAAGTAAATTTTGAGAAAATTACATTGAGGGTAATTAATGCATTATACCACTGGRATGAACTTGCATTGCTTGTGTTGGAAACAGTCCCGAGCATTAGAAAACTTGGGTGTAGAAAAATACATCTTCATCTACAGGAGTAATTGAACGAATGTTATTTGGATCCATCTCAAGGTGGTTGRTTTTACAGGTACTTGGTAACGCCAAACTCTTAAACCCTCTGGATCTTCTTAGTCCGGTCTCTACACCACCTCGTGAAATCTCATTTTTATTGTGGTACAGATTGTCAGGCTACTTCTGGTTGATGCAGTTGTTGAGGACCTCCGTAAACAGCAAAATATTTCCGAGGAACGAGAAGTATTTGTGTGAAGCTGACAAACAGAGAAAATCCTCTTCTTTTAGGGCGTGCAGAAACGAATTAATAAACGCCCTCAACAAAGGTTCGCTAGTAGATCTCAGCAAAGGCCCACTCTTTCCCCGTCTTGCAGGCGAATTTCTCTACCAGCTGCCTGGAGTGTGAGTGTTTCCCACGATGCTCAGGCAGACAAGGGYGGGAGCGGCGGAAGCTGCGGGGTGAAGGCTTTCCGCCCCTGTCCCTCTCCCGTGGTGCTGCTGCCGCCCACAAACCGCGCTGGGAGTCGTCGGTTGTTTGTTAAAAGCTTTTTCATAATTTGGCCCCTATTCGTTATTGAAGGTAAAGACATCTGGTATATTTTCAAATTAGTACACAGCAAAATATGGCCTGTAAGATTAGTTTYGATAATTTTATACTACTAATTCCTTCGACATCAATGGAGTTGCGCCTGATTTACTCCAGCATGGTCAGTCCCCAGATGGTAGAGCATGGTTCCCTAAAGCCCTGAAATTATCTGATTATAATGATTTTAATGCTGATCATGAGTAGCAGTGGTACAAAGTACCCATCTATACTGTTGAGAGCTTAGAAAGATCTTTCTTAATAGGCTTTCTTAATGGCAGTCTTAAAATTTAATAAAGCAAAAACAATTTCACCGTTCAAAGATGAATGCAGGCYGGGTAATTTTTACCCAATGGACTTCATTAAATAATTGTGTGCTGTTTGATCATATCAACAGTGACGTGCCAGGTTTAGGAGCTCTCGTTAATGACATCAAATATTTAAAAGCAACGCTTTCAAGAGAAAAGCTGCTTTACCCTCGGTGTTGCCTACATCAGAGGAAAACTAGTAGGTAGCAGGATTAAGCTTCCAAAAATGAAACGTCTCAAAAATTCTTAGAAGACTTTGCTTGGTACTCTCATGTATTTCCACCTTTTTTTAATAAATAATTCACACAGTATTAATAAGTGTTGAAACAAATTGTGGCAGAAGAAGTTTCCAGGTGTTTTCTACCTGATATTCTTTGCATTCTTTTCATGCTTGGTGGATTCATAAGAAAAGGGCTGCCATGAAATGGAGTAATTAACAGACCGTAACTCACTTAACAGACATGAGTAGAAACCCTGTATTATGTAAACTTTCTTKATTATTATGATACATTTCATACTGCTTGGATGTCCGTTTTTTAATTTTTGTATTTTTAAGAAACCTTTCTAGATAGCACTTCCAAGGCTTATGTTCAGCATTAAAACTGTATGATTTTTACTGCAGGGTTAAATCATAGAATAATTTAGGTTAGGTGGATCTCCAAAGGCCATCCAGTCCAACCACCTGCATAAAGACAGTCAGATAGTGCGGGTTGCTCAGAGACTTCTCCAGACGAGTCTTGAACACCTCCAAGGATGGAGGTTCCACAACCTCTTTGGGAAACTGTTCTAGCATTTGGTCACCCTCATGGTGTATTTAAAATTAAAACAAACAAACAAAGTATTTCATTATTATATCTGATTGCAATTTCCCGTGTTGCATTTTGTGTCTGTTGCCTCCCATCGTATTGCCGTGCACCTCTGGAAAGAGCCTGGCTCAGTCTACTCTGTATCCTCAGTATTCGCTGTAGTAATGGATTTTCCTTTGGTTACAAAAGCTATTTTGTACATCTGGACAAAGGCACAGTTTGTAGTTAAACCCTGGGCTGTATTTCCTTGAAGACCTTTCTGAAAGTATACATCACAAATTCCCAGCCTGATGTTTTGAAGGAGGGGGTTGGAGTATGGTTTTCCATTCCAGTTACAGCTGATCTGCTTCTGTCCTTAAATACTCAAAAATTCCATTCAATAATATTTTTAAGTGCTTTCCACCTAGCAGCATTGTGCGTTTTGTGTTCTCAAACTCTTAATTTGGCAAGTCAAATTCAGACATTTACCCAGAATGGTCCACAAGCCTGCAGATTAAATTAAGATGTAATGATCTAGCAGAAGCTCCTGCTGCGTGCTGCTGAGGCACCTTCCCCGTGCATTGCTGCGTCGCTTTGACAAGCAAGTTGCCTTTGGTAAGTAATGGCTTCTCTGTGTTCTTTTGCCCTGCAGAGACTGGTATTCTTTGCGGTTACAATTGGAARGTGAATTGGAAGAAAGTTTCCAAAGCTTCACCAAACATCACATGCTTTTCAAGAGAACGTATCGTTCTTTTAACCAAACTGAGCTGATTTATGGTTTACATCTCAAAGATGGAGACCGAGGGGTGGAGGTCAGCCCTGCGTGCCGCTTGACTCCCCAGGGCTTGTTCACATCTTCTGCAGAGGAGTGGGTTTCACTGGGTGTATAAAACCTGGCTTGTTGACACCACTTTGCTTTGAGGTCTAGGTTACTGGTAGAAAACTACGTGGCCTTGTGCTCCGCTCTTTGGTGATCTAGTTTTGCACATCAGCATGTGTAAAGCGTGTGTGACTTCAGGTATGCAGCTCGACAGCACTGGAGTGGTAAAACCAAACTTGGRTGAATGCTTCAGTGCCTATGTGCAAAGGGAGCACTTGGACTTCGCAATTTAATGCTATATTTCTGTCGCTTTGTATTTTTAAGCTACACACAGAACGCGTAACTCCATACTTGCGAGATACTATGTGCGCCCTTGTGAGTCGCTCAGGTTTCTTCTAAAGTCTGAGAATTACATGTGTTAAGCATCTTGCTGGATCAGACTAATTGTATGTATTTATGTAAGTAGATTGACAGGTTCACTTAGCATGCTAAAAATAATGAGGCTCTCTCGATTTATTCAGCAGGAAACTTGATACTCCTTTTCAAAAGAAGGGCAATGATTTTGTTTAAAAAAGAAATGTGATGGCGTGTTATTACTTGTGGGTATGTTTTTATAAGTCTGAGTTGTGGAGCTTACAACAGCTTTCTTTAGATCGCTTACCTTCTAGTGCCTGAATAAGGGATGTATAAGCTGTCTTGGGTTCTCTATTGGAATTCCCCCAAATAAATTTCATCTAGTAATTTCAAACAATTTATGGTATCTTTCCTGCTTTGAATGTTGTTTTCCTATTGTTCATTGTTAAACAGCTCCTGCATTTAAACCCAGAGCCTGTTTCATCTCAGTGGCAGATGGTCACCTATATATGCCTGGACCACACATCATTTGGTGGCAGTGTTCCTATGGTAAAGGACATGGTTTCYTCTCTACCCTCTCTCTTCTTTTGGGGAGTATTATGTATTTTGAGCTTCTGGGTGGGTTTTGAAAGCTGTTATTTTGGAGATGAGGAAGAAGATAATTGATCTTAGCATGTCTTTTTTAGCCAGGCATGTGGTTTCTAGTCTCATAGTGTATTTTCAAAGATGAGGAACAAGCAGTGTTGAATCCTATACTAGAAATAAGGCTTCAGGACTAATAACTTGACATCTCCAGGGCCAAAAATGATCCCTTGGTGCTGCCAGACTTGTTTCATGTGCAAAGCTGCTTTCTTAGTTACAAAGTGCAGTAGCATCTAGATGCAGAAGACAGATAGTTTAGGTGTTTGCATATGTGTCTAAATGTCTGCGTTTGCCCTASAGTACATTCTTAGTGTTCAGTGTTCAGGTGTGTTAATCTAGGCTCAATGCCCAGCATAACTTAACATTTGAAGAAGAGGTGGGTAAATGGGATGGAGAAAGATGGAAGAGAGGAACTAGGTAACCTTGCCTGTGAGGCAGGCTATTCACGTAGAATAATTTGGATTTTTTTCCCCACCTTTCCCCTATTTCTATGTAGTAGTCTGGTGATAAAGGGCTTTTCCCAGAGTTATTTTCTGTTTGAGTTTAATGTCAGTATGGAGATTAAAGATGTTTGTTTTCTGTTGGCTTATAAGTYTAAATCCAGCCTTTGAAGTCAGGTCATTTGAGATTCTTTAGATGAGAAGTCAACTCTTTATTTGGTAATCTACCCAACACCCTCAGATTTCAAGCTTAAATAAAATGCTGCCTCTGCTACAAATGATGTCAGTATTGCCTGAGGTTTGTTTAAGCAGAAAGCTGAAGTCAGCTTGAACAAAACTTGGCAAAAGCAGGATGTTTTATTCATGTGGATGGTTTGAATAATGTCCCAGCGTTTCCGTGATATAATTTTGTGGCACTTTATGTTTAAAGAGACCTCCACCCCCCTCATTTAGAGAGAGCCCTTTGGTTGGGCTTCATTTTTAGGCTTACGGTGAGTGGTATATTATTGCAGTGTAAATACAGACTTTTTCCATACATACAAGCTCTCCTAACATTTATGAAGCTCTGCTGAGGACTGGGGGGCTGTACCTGAGAGACGCAGTGCTGCCAGCGAGCAACCTTGGAAACTGGGAGGCAAATGAGAAAAAAATCCCACAAGTTTCAGGGTTCCCACTTACCCTTTTCCTTCTGCTCCTCCTTACTCCGCACGATGCCTTTTGAAGCTTCAGAGAAGGAATTTACCCCTCTTCATTGAATGAGTGTGTCAAGGAGTTCATTAGAAGGTACCCCAAACTGTGTGTGCATGCCTTCGAGTCCTCTCTGCTCCTGCTGGGTCTTTGTTTCCCCTCCCCAACCTTTCCTCCTCCTCCTCCTCCTCCCTTGGGGACCACTGCCTCTGTCCCCTCTTCAGGTCCTTGTGGTCCCTTCTCCCCGTGTATGTCCACTGCMCTTGCAGAGGTATCTCACTCAACCCAGGCAAGGTGGCGGTGGGGGAAATGTTAACCATTTCTGAGCTCGAGGGATTTGCTTTTGCCAGCTCAATTCTCCAAAGACTGTGCGCACTGAGTGTCCTCCAGCTGAAGASTGCAAAAGACGTGTGGACTTTGCTGTTCATAGTTGCTGGAAGCYGACAGTGGGCTATGACCTGGAAGCAGAAGCAGAGGTCTGATTTAATGCTGCCCAGATGGAATGGAGGAGGAAACCTAGAGATTCGTAAACTCAGAGATTGCAAAGGGTAATTTTGATTGATACCACATGACGCTTGCTGTAGGACCAAGCGTGGTTGTGTCAAAGCCCGGTGGTTGTTCTTGAACTGGGGTATATCGCAGTAGAAACCCCTTCCTGGTTCTAATGTCTGCACCTCTCCCCTCCTCAAATCCCAGCGACAGACAAACCACAAAACCAAAAAACCCCACCTCCAGCCCTTCTACTAAATGCACTGGGACAAGCATCAGGCTCGGGACGGGAGGTGGGAGTCAGGTGAGGCAAGGACTATGCCCGTTTGACTTGGTAGCATAACCTAGTGTGTTCAAATAGTGCTTTTCTCATGTAATTTTGTAGTTTGGGTTTCCTTTCTCTTACTGACTCTGCCACTAGGTGAGTCTATTTGAAGCAGGATGTTTGATTAAGTATGTAGAAGTTGCAGGTCTCTCTGTTAGGGTTGTGTTAATGAATTCCACAAGTGCAAGACAGCAATAGTTAAGATGGAGCACACGTCGGGCAGAGAAAGCTAATTACTTCCATCGATTGCTTGGTGGCCTGGTGCCGTATGTCAGTCTCCGTGTGTTAGAGGCTTCTCGGCTCCCCGCGGCAGGAGCTGACGCTGCAGCCGCGGGTGGGGACGAAGCCGGGGTTCATTCCCGCAGGGCTGCAGCGCGGTGGGGCGAAGGGGGGGGCGGGAAGAGGCAGTCCTCGTGCCTTCGCCCCTGCCAGAGTGGGAGCTCCTAACCCCCGGCTGACGGGAGGCTGACAAGTGTGGATAAATATCTCTGTGCTCGATTGCAAAGCCGATGTGACCAGGAGGGGCCAAAGCTCTGCGTACATTTGCGGGTCTAGGGAAGGCTTCCACCRCGGGCTCATGGTACTGTATAAATGCTGAAGCTTGCTGTTGCTTTGGCCGAGGGTGATATTTTAGGTTTTAATATCTACCGCTAACTTGCAGTAACACTAGTACTTCCCGGTCTGTTTGTCACTCGCTGATTTTTATTTGTTGCTTCASAAACATTCAAAAAGCCATAGCATTAGGAACCCAATAAGTATCCAAAGACAGATTTGTAATATTGTCCAAAATTTTAAGCTACTAAAGATACACTTAAATATAATTCCATGTTGTTTTATCTACTTCTTGAAAAATATTGTCCAAAATTTTAAGCTACTAAAGATACACTTAAATATAATTCCATGGTATTTCCTCCCTGTTTTTCAGCTTTTGAATATTTTTTTGGATCCAAACCTAATGCTGAGTGGAGGGAGACAGCTTTTTTTTTTTTTTTTTTTTAAAGCCTATTGAATTGTAAGCAAGGCACAAAGAGGTGTTTGTTCTGGAGCCTTAACCTGATGGGTTGCGAGAGCCCTCGACAAGGGCCCGTGGTGCTCCTTGCCGCGGAGTCGCAGGAATGCTGGTGTTTGCGGAGGGGATGGCTGGGCTCACTGTCCAAACAGATCTCTGCTTGCCAACTGGGAACATATTGCAGTCTCTGTGAGGCACTCCATCAYGGCTTGAATAGCTCCTCTTGTGCTCAGGCTTTCTGAATGCGAGAGAGAGAAATATTCCTTTCAGCCTTCTGCAATGTCAAAAAACCTTTAGTGACCGTATGAGAGCATTGCCTTAATGCAGGGGTTCAGAAAGGGAAGGAAGTTAAAAAGAAGGGATGGGATTTCTACCATTTGTTGCTATATTTTTAGATTTAAACTTTTTTTTATATAATAAAATGTTGTTTTATCTACTTCTTGAAAAAAAAATCGTAAATGTATGTTTTTAACATACCATTCAGTTTATTTTGAAAAAATGTTTGCTGTCACTAACAAGTTCATCCTAACTCTTTTCTAAGAGACTAAAATAGTGCTTGTAAAATAATTCTTTTCATCTTCTAAGCCTTCAGTTGTAGTTTGTAAACATACTTCTGTATTGGAAAATTACCATAGTAATGCCTGATTCTACAGCAGCATTTGCATGAACTGCTCCATTACCTATGCAAGTTCTTCGGATGTTAGAGGATTTTATACAAGCTTAACTCTGTGCATCTGATGTTCAGACAGATAACTTGATATGATTTTGGTGAATCAATCTGAAAATTGTAATAAGTAGTATAGTAACTGGAGGCTYTTTGCAGCACAAGTAAAATTTCACCCTTGTTCCCTTCCCTCCCCCAAGAACCATTCTCCCATTCCCTAACTATATTTATATCTGACTTTAATAAGCATGGATTATAATTCCTTTAAGTGCACTGCTCATCTATTTTTGTTTTCAAAATGCTTCACAAGCAATTTTGCAATTACAAAGTTAGAGAGCTTTTTACATGGCAGGAAAAGCTGATGGGAAGAGTGCAAGTTGCTGGAAATAAAAATGTGTTTTAAAACTAAATGAAAAATCTTGAACTTGCTGAGTTCTGCTCAGGACTTCACAGTGTGCACTCGCTCTCTAGGAAATAACAAGAATGTGTTTGTTCTTAGACTTTTGTGTGCAGGAGAGGGAGGAAGGACTTCACTGCTGTCACTGTTTCTATAGTGACAGCTCATTCTCAAGACAGTTTTGACATAAACAGTAGTCAATCATTTATAGTGAGAAAACTTGAAAGAAAAAATTAACCACATCTGAGTGTYTATAAGCTCTTCGCTGTATATTATAAATTGTAGGTGGAAGTTAATTCACTCTCTGAGGTTTGCATAGCTTACTATACTACAAAATTCTGATAAAATATCCTGATATGGTGCACAGTTCTATAAAATACCTGTAAATGGCCCTGGTTAATGGATTCAGTATAGTATATTGGGATATAAAATTTCCATARGTGCATGATATTAAGAAACTTGTATTTATCTTAAAGTGGGAAGAGTTAAATCGCAGTAGCCATTTTTACCAGATGACCCCTTCTCTTTTATCGTGTATGTCTTGATAATCAGAAAGCCCAATTTTAAAGCAGAGTAAACTATAGGAAAGTGCTTAGTTATGGCCACATCCTACCAAAATCTCATCTGGACCTTGCCTTTGTGGGAAAAACGGGCTGAGCTTGGAACGTGAGCATACAAGTTTCTGAAKTATCCCCATATATCTTGTACCACCAGCTAACACAGAATCGGGCTTGCGGACTCCAGCTGTGGCTTCTGCCTTGCACAGCAGTAGTGCCAGCTATAGAGATGGTAATATCACATATTGTGCAAAGCTGTGGGTTTCTCCTTTTGGCATTTCGGAACATAATATATTTTTTTCGGAGGACTCATAGCCAGGGGCAGTACAGCCCAGAGTAACCTCCCGAAGGCAACTGGTTCCTATCAGTTGGCCACACGTTTGCTGTAGTAGGTGCAAGAGGATCCTCGAAAGTGTCTTTAACTTGTCAGGTCTTTTAAATTCCTGGTAGCCAGTGGGAGAGCTGGCATGGTGGGTAGCGAGTGTGACTTGAAAGCCAGCCTAGTTTTCRTCAGTATCATCAGAAGTTTCACGTAAAATATTTTGATTATGGCAAACTTGTGTTTTTTATAGGAAAACCTTTGTTGGAAAACTTTCCACTTGCTTGAAAGTCGCGGCTTACTGATTTGGCATAGTGATATCCTTTGTTTTGGATGAATGTTAGAAATGTGAAAATTTCACTGTGCATCCAATCACTGTAAACATTTTTCTATATGTATCATTGTAGGGCATTTTACATTCTTCAGAACTTCACTTGGGTGTGRCTAGTGTACTGTCACATGGAATAGATGAAAATCTTTCATGATCACAAATTTATGGGTTAAAATGTCACTGTTCTTAGTTTTTCAGACGTATTTATTTTATCTCACGTATGCCAGCATAAGTGTATACAAGTACATGTATATCTGTGCACACACATACAGAAATGAGACAGAGAAAGGAGGTAAATCCTTGAAACATATGGTGTGGAACAATATTTCTATTACACTGACACAGCAAAGTTTTTTAGAAAAGATAATTTCCCTAACAAAAAATATATTGATTTAAGGTAACTCAGATGCAGGGCAAAATGCAGAGTGACAAACCCCATTTTTTARAGAATTCTTTAAGTTGTTTTCTTTTGCTGTGGCTCTGGATTGTTCCATGACTTACTGAATCTTAGGTATTGAGGGAAAGTGATTTAGTGGTTAGAGAGCTGAGCATCACTACAATTTATTTCTTTTCCTGATTGCTGTTGATGTGGCAGTATCTGATAGTTTATCTTCTTTGTTGTGCTCTCCTATGAAAGGGGGTATTATAGCTTGCAAGATAATGTATGATGGAGTTCAGAGGTTCTTGAATGCCATTATGTGCAAGATGTAATCTTTTGATGCTAAGCTTTCTCCTGACAAATAAATGAGGTGACTGTAATTCTGTTGTGCTAGGCTGTTCCACTAGCTCGTATCTGGGGTTCAGCATGAAATATTTAATGACGCATATTCAGTTTCTCTGGCTAAAATAATGGCAGGTGGTATTGTTGCCTACAAATCAAAGGCCAACTTGCCTTCCACGGCTGGGGTAACCCGGCTGTAAAATTCGGAGTCCAGGGGTGTGATACAGAGAATATGCAACAGAACCTTCAGGGCCTGCCTGGTTTTTCAGCAGAAGGAAGAGAGGTGAGGAGCTCATGGTCAAAACTTGAATTCTTTGCTTTTGAAAAAAATCACTGCATTAGGTCTTCAGRGATGCTGCAAATAAAGGCAAGAAGCTTATGGAAGAAAGATGTGTCTATGGCATGAAGTCTTTTTTTTTCTGCATGCATCATCTTTCTGGGGCAGAAACCCATTTCTGGGTCTGAAATAGAAGCAGCAATCTCAGAAGTGAAATGGAAGTTGAGTAAAACTGCTCTGAGTTTAACCTAATGAAGTTAACCTGTTAAATACTCCGACCAAATAAAGTAGCTAGTGCATGAGGAGTGTTTCTCCAGGATGCTTTTTTCTTACATATCCAAAACAGTTGCTGAACGTTGTTGCAATCTTAACATTAGAAAGGCTTGTGGTAAACAATGCAGTCTTTAACCAGAAAAGTTGATGAGTTGTAATGTCTGTAGACTTCCAAGGAAAATTAACGATATTAATTTTTTTTTTTATATTCTCCAGGGATATTAATTTCTCTAGATTATTTGCTTTTTAGCCAGCCCCTATGATGCATGCAAATTTCGGTAATTTCTTGATGGGTAACTGCATGAGCAAATACAGGGGAAAACGGTTGAGTCACGAGCCTGAGACCCATGAGAATAGATCTGAAGCCAGAGTGATGCAGTGTTGCAGAAGCAGGGCTTTCTTCAAGCAGCGGAGATACTGAGTCACCAGGACAAATTGTTTTCATTATTTGTTTTAATTGTGCGCTGGGAGGTCTAATGCACAAACTCATATGACCAGTGAGTTGTTTTTCTCACTGTTAGACAAATACTGTTGGATGTGCCGCAGTACTGACTCCAGGTATTCCTGTCCCTTCATCGCCACTGCCGTTGTTGGCAGTGATGCCTGGTTGACCAGATCACTGAGACAGTTCAGGAATAAAAAAAGATGCCGTTCACTGCTTGACCTCATAAGCAGYCTGAAGGGATGGGGAGGGGGTTCGGGTGGAGGAGCACCTCGTGCTGCAGGCTCTACCAAAGGCGACATCAGCCTGACCATGGTGTGGGAGCCCCAGGGGCTGAGCTGGAGGCTGGGCGGTTGCAGCCTCTCCGAGGCAGTATATAGGACAGTATATATACTGTATAGATCTGACAGTTGGATGCATTTTATTTGTTTTAGCTTGTCATCCTTTTATCCTTTCACTAAGCTGGAGGAGCTTTCCAGGGATGGCTTGGGTGGAAGTGAGGAGAAAGAAAAGGAAGACTATGCCTGTGGGTTTCTTGCTCCTTTTGATAGAGAAGCACTTTTGTGACGGGTGCAACACACAAGTTGCACAGTTGTATGTGCATGCAGTTTTTGGGGCGTAGAAATACCATTCAAATTTATGAGAGATTTTGAACAGAAATGACGGTTTCTACCTTACAACATGAATGTTTGATAATTGTTTAGGTACAGAAGTGCTAGGAAGAGTGATTTTTTTAAAATTTTCTTTTTAATGCTTAAAAATAATTTAAACGAAACAAGGTAGGTGAGATTTGTGTTTTAATCGGTCAGTTTAAGTCAAGGCTGCTGCGCTCCCCGTTTCTGTCTGGGCACACACAGTCCTTGCCCTTTTTAGCACGTGCACTCCTGCAGCCACAGGGACCAAAGTTATAACTCAGAATTTTACCTTTTGAAAAGTGTATATATTTTTTTTAAAGAACACACTATATATATTCTAATCTGCCACTTCCCCTCCCTATCCTTGCTTTGTAAGGAGAAATGCTATAATAATTGAATTTGGACTTTCCACTTASTCCACTAACTGAGATGTTAGATCCCAACAATAGAGTTGAAGTACCAAGAAATTCAAATAATTCAGTAGGTAGTTTTTCAACCTAAAGTTSTTAAGATGAAATGAAGAGCATTCCTTGAATAGTCACAAAATGGCTAAATCCCTTCTCCCCACACCCTACTCGCTTTCTGCAAATTCCAGACCCTGCGGGTGGAGTTGTCATGGTGGGCTCTGTTGTGCCGGGGCAATCCCTCTGGGAACCTCCTTAGCCTGGGAAGGGCCCCCCCTCAATGGGACTCTTCCAACGTAGCTGCACCCATGAAGCCTCCTGAGCCAGCYGGTTCTCCTGCAAGACAGGGTTTTTCTTCCTTTGCTGGGATGGACACGCTGAAGACCTGGGAACCACTGAAAGGATAACTTTTTGCTCATATGTTTGAAGACTTTTTAATAACCTCTGCATTATACCAAGCTGTGTGTTGTTCCCCTAAAAACTCCTCCCCGATAAATACCTGAAGAGTGATGGCCAGTTGGAATGCGTACTCCCTGRAGGATAGGGTTTTTTTAATCTCCATCAAACTACACGATGAATGTTTTGGGTAGTAAATTAATTTCACGGTTGCTATAGCCAACAAGAAACTCCCTTTTGAAAATTCAGAATATTATAGAAGTGCTATGGAGAAACTGTCCTAGATCTATTTTTTTTTTTTAAATGAGAAGTGTTATTTTAATAATTAGAAGAATTTAGTTAATTCTGCAATTTGTTTCTCATCAGCAGTTAATTTATGTAGRAAGGGAAGAGTCTAATTCTCCCCACTATGTCATGCCATGTGATTAGGATTGTTTATCTAGGGACACAGGAAAATAAGAATTTCTAGTTTGTTTTTTGAAGGCTGTAATGGTGTCATTAGCCTAGAGGCATGTTTTAAAACACAACTTGACTAATATGCTTCTTGAAGTGGCTCAGCTTAGAAATATGAGAAACGAAGTGAAAACGAGGGGAGAATGACGGGACCCTTCAAGCATAACCCGGTGAGTCACAGCCTTCCTCCTCACCTTTACTGTTTATAAAGGAAAGCAGGCCGTGAAAAAGCAAGTTAGTGCCTTCTCTGTGACAGCCACGGTGTAGTTAAGAGAGCTACAGAAGTAGTAGTTAAGAGAGCTACAGAAAGAGTCTGCTGGAGTAGAAGAGGTGAGGAGGAACCAAAGTCAACATAAGCAGCTTCTTGTGCCTCGCTGGGATTCAGGTGGCTCTGCTGGGCTTTGCCGTGGGATTTGAGCACCTTCCTTTTGGCTTGGCCTGACTGCAAGAGGTTCAGAGCACAGCAGCAGCAAAGAGAATCGAGAGTCTGTAGACGTGACCTATGAAAAAAGCTTGAAAAATGGGTTTTGTTTGGTCTATGGAAGAGTGGGCTCAAGGGAGATCTGGCAAAGTGAAGGGGGACGGGTGGGGGCTTTCATAAAAGGTTGTTGGAAAGAAAATAATGGAAGATTCTTCCATCCACTACCGTGGGTGGAGAAYGAAGAAGCAAAAATTTTAGGGGAAGGAAATTCAAGTTGGACACATTTCCAGTGCAAAGGCAGATAGGCAATGGAAGACACTAGCTGGGGGACTTTGTGGAGCTTTGGTCACTGGAGATGCTTAAGAAGAAGCTGGGCAACATCAGTCAGGAGAGGCTCAGGTAGAGCTGGTTCTCCCYGGGGAGGGGAGAGCTGTGCGCCGGCAGCTCCCTGTTTCAGGGAAATACTTTATTTGTATGCCACACTTGCTGACCCAGAACARCGATATTCTGGTTGAGGCTTCTCTACTTAAGATGCAGCTTTTTATTTTTTAATTCTTAACGAGCCGCTTCAGGATTCCCGAACCACTGTGAAGGAAGGAGGAGATGGCTCTCCCTCTGGTGTGAGCAAAGCTCAGCTGGGAAACTCCTGGCCTCGCCGAGGGCATCTCTGAGCACTGCACTGATCGTCACGCTTGGAATCTTAGCTTGCATTTTTTTCCAAGTTACTCTGGTGTAAGTGCAATGCTGTAATAAAACTCCCAACAGAGAGACAGAAAATACTCAGTATCTTGAAATTTGCTTTTAAGCCTTACTGAATGGAAAAAAAARATATTAAAAATATGTATATATTTTATATATATAAAATGTGCTTCTACCCCAGGGAGATGGCAGTTTACCACAGGCCCACAAAATAGTCCAGCATGTACCTGAGTATCAACAGTGTTGGTGATTCTCCTTCCCTCCCCGACCCCACGTGATAAAGAGTGCTTATTTGTGGCAGGTGGATATTAACTGCTATGTTTTTGATGGGCACATTCGAATAGAGAGTTTTAGATGATTCACTGAAGTCCAGGATCCAAAACTCGTCCGCCCCCRTCACGATGACTGGCGGCACTGTGTCAGCGCTAGGCGGGCGGTAGGATTGAAAGTTTGCTTTAGTTTTTCGCTGGCTGGGTGATATTTCTCGCTGTGGGTGGACAGGTAAAGAATAGCCATCATGTAATTGCTGCCTCGTTTGGGCCAGCGGAAGAGAACGTCCTGTGGAACTTCATTGTTGGCTAAGTTTTGGGTCTGTTGCTGATTGTACAGTCCTTTTGGTGTTGCCATGAGAATGCAATAATTATCTTATGAATAATTGGAACATTTTCTTTCGCTGCTGCAGAAAGCTGGTGGTGTGTGATTATCGCTACCTTTAATGGAAGTTGTGCTCAAAGCCGATTGTTTAGCATTTGTATAAACCTGTTGCAGAGAACAAAACTTTTTGCAAGTGAATGCCATTTTATAAATGTGCCAGAAAGCTAACACATGCACGCAYACTCCCCAAAAAGCATTTACATCATTAGCGTGTGTTGAAGAGGTGTCTCAAAATTGCAAAGGCAAAATAATGTCCATAGTTGAACTTCCATCCTTACGATGTTCTTGTGGCTTGTTGTTTGTCTTTCTACRAATAAATAACCTCTCTTGATATCAGACAATTAGTGTTGTATGATATGTAAGTGATAATGCTGTTAATAACTGGTGCAAAACCCAAACAATTCTCATTTGATGACATCTRTTTCCCCTAAAAGCTAGTGCAGTGGTTCTATAGGTCTGGTGGGAAGCTCAGTTCCAGAGCTGTAGGCGCAGCTGGGGGATGCTAATCCTTCTGTTGCTGTTCAAAGCCTTAGCAGTGTCAAAACTTGATACATGAGACTCTCTGATTCTAAAATTAAGCCTGATGCTGACAGAGATCTCCCATCGTTTGCATGGGTCRGCAATAGTTAGTTGATGAGTTTCTCCCATTTCTGAGTTTAGCTTTATGGTCTCCTTTTCTCTCTCRGAGCCTCCTGCAAAGGACAGGCTGCAGTTTTCTGTGCAACGTCTCTTCTGTCTCACCTTTCCTGGTAGTGCCGTTCTCTCTGTTCATCCACAGATTTTCTGGCATATTCCTATCGTAAAACAAAGAGTTATGCAAAGGAAAAAAAGTTAGTAGATCTGAGGAAGACTTATTTTTTTTTTTTCAAAATAGACTATTTTTCTGTGTTACCTGCCGGTCTGTAACAGTCTGAAGATTTATTCAGGCCTAAGTATTGTCTTATGACCTAAACTCTATTCTGGGTTTGTGTCCAGTTATGTTCCCACAAGCTTCCTGTGTGACCCTGCACGAGGCATTTCATTTCTTCGTCCGACAGTTTCACTTGTGAGGCGAGGAGAATAACAACCCCACTCCAGCCAGATGTTCTGGGGATGGACTCGTGAGTCCTTGTGGGGGTAATGTGGTGCTGGGTCATAGAAATGCTTTTGTGCTCCTGCTTCAGATGTCAGGATGTCATCTTGGGCTAATGTTCATCACGAAATGAATGCCTCTCCGGTTTCAGGTTATTGTGTTGTGGCTTGTGTGCTAATGGATTAATTTCAGATGTTTTCAACTTAGTTGGTTGTTCTCTTTGTTTCCAGCGTAGTCCTAATTTATTTAACAGTATTTGCCATTCAAGTCAACTGATTTTAGACAGATGTTTGTCTCTTGTGTTTTAGTCTAGACATCTGTGATTTACAGTCTGTAGCCCATCTGGTGAATTGCCATGGGAGTATGCTTATTTTCAATGCTTGAAGTATTGCAACATACTCTTTGCAAGTGTTTTTGCAGTAGCGGCTGATGAGCCAACCATCAGAAAAGGTTTATTTTAGCAAAAGAATCCAACTTGTTTGTTCAGATTAGGGCAGCAAAATACTCCATTTCTATTCAAAACAACAACAAAAAAATGTTCYGCTCGGAAATGTTGCCCGTAAAWTGAAACTCTAGAATACTATATGGGCCTAGTTTAAAAAAGAAACAAAACCCACCTGGGAATGTGGAAGAACAGCAAGAGACCTGAAGAATCCATCTCGCCCGTCTTCGTTCTCTGTGGCTGAACAAGTATACTTGTCTAACCTTTCCTAAATACTTCAGCAAGCTTTAGAATGTCAAAGTTCCTCGTAACGTGTCAGCTTAGTGGTCACTGCYGCAGGTGGCGGTTAGTTGTGCTCTGTCCCTGGCGTAGGGTGGTCCTACGCTGCAGGACCAGGTCCTTGTCCCCAGGAGCTTCCCACTCCCCTTCCAGCCCCATGGCAGGAGGAGAAGCTGTTGGTGCCCAAGGGGACGATGTGCCAGGCTGTTAAAGCAGCCTGTTGACCTCGTCTGGRTTCTCCTCCGCTTGTTAAGTTAGCAAAGTGTGATGAACCCAAAATCCAAGGCGCAGGATGGCATGTGAGGTCTTGCAGGTGAGGAATGGGACAGTTCTTTATGCTCTCAGGGTAAGTATCTCAAAATGCAATGCACTTAATGCTTGAAACATCAAACGTGGGATGTTTGAAAATTTATTAATTCATAGTCTAAGGGATAAAAATGAATATTTAACCTAGCTTCGTCTTCAAATTCAGATGCAATAGTACTTCTGTGTAACAGCTTGTAGAACTGTGATAGCTTTGGACAGGGCACGTTTGGTGCAACTGATATATTTTAGTTCATTTCCTGTTTTTATGGGTTACTGTATTATTTCTAGAATATGCCCCAAACCAGAACACAACATCTGGGAGACACACATTGCAAAAGARCATGCTGCTGGGTAGGAATCTCTTGGTTCTTACATTAAAGCATAGAGTGCTGTTGTTTAACTACAAATTGAACGTACTTGAGCCTCCCGCTGTGTGTAGCAGGTCAAGTAGCAAACACAGGTAAAATAAACCATTTTCAAGGGTCTTTAGTGTAAACAGCAAAGGTGCTGTCATGTAAATAAACCAGAAAATGCTCCAAGAGCTGTCTGCTTGATGTGTTTGGCACAGATTTYGGAGTATTTTGATTTGATGTTTGGTTGAGTGAGTTTGTCTGCACATGTTGAAAACATCAGTCAAACACTGACTCTAGACTGGATATTACTGTAGGGCCTGTGGCTGTGAGATCCAAATACTGAACATGTAAATCAAATATGCATGATTTGCAGCTTAATGCTAATAATGATAATGCACCAAAAGTCRGAGACACCGATGTAATTTTTTTATAACTTTATTTTTTAAATGCTTATGAMAAATTAACTTGATAATCTGGGACGGGACGGAGGGTAAAGGACTGTGATAATTTGTGACTTCTAATGCAGTCACAAGATTTAGAAAGGATGTTGAAAAAACATAAAGTAGTCGTAGAGGTTGCAAAGGAGGTTAAGAAACACATTTTACCTACATCAAAAGTGCTTCTGTCTCCACTTTCAGTCCCCGTGTTTGTATGTACRGACTGAAGTGACTCTGTTCAATGGCTAAACCATGCAGGTGCGGKAGGCTTCAGGCTGATACTTTTTTGGATGTGTCATTTGCATTTACGTAGTCATTTGATGCCGAATCCAAGACCATTTGAAATCCATGAAGCCATTTCTATTAAACTTGAGGGTTTTGGTAATGTTTTTATGCTACTCTTACAAGGTAAGGGAATTACTTCGTGCTACTAAACTGTGATCTGAACAGAAAATAAACAGTTGAGGTGCCAGACAATGTGAATGGACATGAGGTAGGCATCCTTTTATTCACATCCCTCTGTGTAGATGAGGTTGTCTTAAAAAAAAATTGACAAATATGTGTGGGTAAGCAGTATAAAACTCTACATGTTGCCTTCTTCAGGCATGAGCTGGTGCTGTGGGGATGGCCAAGTGCTGGATGCTTTCGTTAACCCTATGCCTTGATAAGCTGTATTGATAACGTTATTTTTGCACCTTTCATGACCCCACCTGTGGCAGGTTGAATGCAGCATAGGTGGGATTTTTTCTGACATTTCAGAMCTCTCAAAGGTATTTTTTAAAGCTGTCGTTTTACCCCCTCAAGCACTTAATACTGTAAAAGCTGCTCCTTCTTTTTTCTCTAGTGTGAAGTTGCTTTAATCCACAAATTTATACTCATCTAAGGACAAAGTATTCAGATCTTGATCAGTAGCAAATTTAAGACCCTGTGTCCTAGTAACTTAAGTAGGCACCTGGGAGTTCACTCTTCCTCTGCTTTTTACTGTGTCTGAGCAGTTAAGTTAGCATCTGAATTAGCTCTTGTCTAGGAGAGATTGCACCTCAAAATTGTGGTGATATTTATATGTGAAAGCTCTTCACATCCTACTTCAAAGGTTTTTATAAAGTGRTCTGACGCACCGCCGTTAGCTTGCRCTAGCAAGCAGTTTTAGGGGGTGGCTGAAAGGCTAGGCAAAACGCTCCCCACACCTCTGCTGCAAAGGAAAGAAGATGAATGGAAGGATCCAGGATTTTTTTTTGGTTTTTGTTTTCCTTGTCATCACCTTGTTTGGTCCGTAAGCTGCTTTGAGAATAACCTAGTGGAGGGAGAAGACACGTGTGCCTGGCAGCAACAGGGAGCCTGTTTGTTCTTATTTCATTGAGGAAATTGTTCCGGAACAGCTGCTCATCCATGTGAAAATGCAAACCCTTGGGTCCCGGCCAAGGTCGGCAAGCCCTGGGTCATTAGTTTTAGCAAAGCAGGCCAATTTGCCCTTTAATTATCTTTCCTTTTCGTTCGGTCACACCTCTTGCTCCATAGATTTACTTCCCGAGAAGCGCCCTATGTGAAAGCTGTGATACCAGTTTTGTCGTGAATCAGAGGGAGGCATAGTATTTTTTCATGGATTACTTATAACTGTTAAGCTTTATAAAACGTAATGCATTTACCTGGCTGGATTTAATTTTCTACTTAACTAGTGCAGTAGGTTCCTGTTAGTAAAAAGTACAGGATTCTCAAATTTCAAAGTAAAAGTTCCCAAATCACTAAATTTCATATTGTTTCTCTGCTAATGGAGGTATTGCGGTGTGAAATGGTAAGTCGGTACATATTTGCTAGAAACAGGGATGAGAAATTCCTGAACTTCAGAGAGTTTTCAGTAACTGGTCTCAGAATGGGAACTTTATTACAAAGCCTGGTAGGGTTTGCTTTTGGTAATAAGTTACACAAAACGGTCAGTAGAAACACGGAGTAGAACATATGCCCATGTGCTGGAGCTGGATGTGAAAAATATTCTACAGTGGACTATATTTTATTATAGTTTAGTAATAAAGAGAGAATTTAGTTTAATTTTTTTAAAATTAAATTTATAGAATTAAATCTATAATTTAGTAATAAAGAGAGAAAAGGAATGCTCTATAAGCACTAAGGAAAGGAAAATAGTGTAGTAAAATTACTTCTTTCCCCAATAATGCTATGCGGAAAGAAAGAAATAGGAAAGATGCATTGCTATAGCTGGAGGAGGTGAAATGCCAGATTTTGGCTTCTATAATTTAAGGGAAAAAAAACTAATTAAACTAAAGCGATCTTTAATGCATGCATAAAAAGTCACTCAGGAACAAGAAAAAAGCATACTTATTCCAAAACTGGTTTTATACAGGAATTTTGAAAGTGTYATGGATTGCAACCAAGGCTATAATTAGCCTTGAAAACCTTGGGRCAGAAGTTTCTCAAGTAGATTGTGACATTATTCCTGAAGGAATAAAAATGGCCAGAAGAACTGACAATCCGTCCGTGACCGAAGCATCCTCTTGGCAGAGGAAGTGGGAGACAGAGATGGAAGGGAGACTTGCTTTGATCTGCAGCTTCACACAATAAACCCTGATACAAGAAGGAATAGAATAATTGTTGTCATTTTTGTTAGACTACGTGTGCAGGTGTTTTTTAAAAAGGTAATAGACTTGCAAAACCTTTTTGGTCATCTAAAATGGTGAAAATAATTARCTTCCATGCTGTCAGAGGAATGACAGAGCAGCACAAAAGAGGGAGCATGCGGCTTGGAAGAGGAGGACAGGCTCTTACTGGGGTGTCAAGCTGTTAATTAGCTCTGCCACAATATGAGACTGAGTTGCTTCTTTTACTGTCCCTTAATGATTAACATGTGTTAGAAGTATGAAAACTTYGTGCTCTTGCAGTGAGGGACAAGTGTGGTCTGTCACCTGCCTGGCTTGATGGACTTTTGGTGCCTTCAGCCTGGTGGCTCCTCTGCTTTCCCTCTTATTTCAGAGGAGAGGGAATCGTTTCCTTGCACCTGCATTTCGGATGGAGCCAGCCCCAGCATTTTGGGCCAGCCCTCCAGGAGCTGATGGAGGTGCTGTGTATTTACGGAGTCGGAGCTCGGGGTGGAATTTGGCCTCGTCCTTTGTCAGCAGAGGTGGCCAAAGCTCTTTGGCTCGACTTCATTATGAACTTGGGAGACAGCCTCGGTTTGTTAACAGGTTCGAAAAGTATTAAAGCGAGTTCATTTCAGTGTACAGCATCCGTGTTAGAATGGACTGGCTTTTTCTCTTTTAAATTAAATTTTGTATTGAACCACAAGCTTCAATTAAGACTTTCAAAGTTCTAATTCCCTAGAGGACACATTGCTTGTATCCATCCTGCGGATACAAGCAACTGAGGAACATCCTTCTCTAAATGTCTACTTTTTAACAGTTCAAAAATATTTGACATAAACAAAAATACTCAAAAAAAAAAAACCAAAAAAACCCAACCCCAAAGGTATAGTTTTGTTTTAGTGTTAATTGGGGAATGGTTTCACTGCAAGAATAGTCTTTAATTCCTGGGACTCGTTGTGCTGTGGAGATGGGGTCTGTATTTTATTCACTACTGCTTGAAGTTGTTTTGATACCGTTGATGAGAGAGATGAAATAATGTATGCTAAAGTCATTTGGCTAGCCTTGAAATCAAAGTGCTGGAAACAAAATCTAGCTGCAAATCACTAGGCTGTCATTCTTTTAAAACCTCTTATCCAAATGACTTTAACAGTTTGTGGGTCATACGGAAGGTTAAGAATCATCTTGCACGGTGCACGTTTTGATGATAAAACACAATATTTTTATTTTTTTTTTATTGGAATGGAAGTGTTATAGTCAACAGTATCGGTGTGGTGGGATTTCTTCCTGCAAGTAGATTGCTACTCCATATGAGCAATTGGCACAAGGTTTAGAAGGACAGATATGAGGCATGCTGAGCGAAGTTGTATAGAGACTATCTGGTCTGTTTGTAGAAACTCCAAAACTGTTCCATTTTTAAACTTATTTCCGAGTCAGAGTACCTATTTTTGAGAAGGACTGGCTAGGGCCAATACGACTATAAGTAGATAGCATTTTGGTGAGGGGCTGAAACAGGTTAAACATTAAAACTTTATTCTATTAAGCTACGTTTACGTGTTACATTTAAATTATTGTCTACTTAAATGGTGAACTCAGGATTTTTGATTTTATAACAACTTTTTTCCTTGCAGTTTTTCAGGTTTGAGAAATCACTGACAAGGAATGAGTCGCATAACAATGTTAACTATTCATGTTACCTAATCTCAGGTGCGTTCCATCCTGAACAACACTTGATAATCCAGTGTGGATTGAATCCCCCAAAAAGGAGTCATTGTGCGTTTACTGGTATTGGCCATTACATATAGATATACTGTCCAACTTACTGCGGAGTGAAACTTGGCAGTGTATGTAGACCAAAGTAGATTCAGAGAGAAATAAAAAAAGATATTCCTCAAAAGAAATTTACAGAGATTTTTTTTTTTTTAATAGGGAAAACACATTTACTCAAATAATATTTCTGTAAAGTTCCTTCTGAACCAATTGTCACTCCATGTTTTTGACGGGTTTAAATAGAGCTATTTAGATGACAACTTCCTCGCCCCCCCCCCCCCGTAATTGCTTACTGCTCATGCTGAATTTTTTTTGCCATTCACACTAGAATTGTTGACTATCTGGGGAGACAAATAATGTTGAAGGGGCTATAGAATAAGGGGGGGGACCCATACGAGCTGAATGAGAAGAAGTAATAGTGACTTTTTTTTTTTTTTTCTTATTGGGGCTGTAGTATAGGTAAAGTTCCCTACATAGTTAAGTATAGGGAATTATGAARAGCGGCAGAACCACAGTCCTAAAATAACTTCTTTTAATTTAACCTTTGGAGTTTCCATGTGCTTAATACACTTGAYGATAAATTACCATTCTTCAAATCTAGATGTGACTAGTAAAACCATATGTGCTTCTAAAGGCCATTAGATTCCATCTGTGCCTGAAGTTCTTCACATGTTTTAGTGTTTAGCTTCTTTACCTAGAATGTGATATGGTTTGGAGATGTTAGATGGCTTCTCCATCAGAGAAGGTTATGAAGTTATCTTTTGTATTGTTACTCAAAGCTAAAATTCAATTTGTAATAATGAGCAGAGTTCTCTGAGCTCTTCTCAAGAGTTTGACCATGACTATTTTCTTAGCCCGTGGCAAATGGGCTAACTAACAGGTTAGTGTAAACATTTAATMCGTAATAAGGAAGTAATGAAATTAATTTTTCTTTTTCAAAGTAGTAAACTCTCATTGCAAACATCTGTCTGGTGTTTGGGGGGTTCATTTTATTGACTGCTCTGTGTGATGTTCCCGATTTTAATGGCTGAATCAATGAACAATTGAGTGAACTATATCCATTTTATCTAGATGCTTTCTTTTAGCTRTGAGGCTCTGTTTGCAAAAGTCGAATGGTTATGGCACTTGCTTTATTATACTTGTACTTAGTGCCTCAAAATGGAACTTGCATGTTCAGGGCTGGATTTCGGAGTGGAAACCATAAGCTTCTTGCTTGTATAACCACATTCCAAGGTTAGTCTGAATAGCTGAGATAATGAATTTGGTCTTTGTGCATTCTTAAATAGATAGATAGTTTTTCACTTATGTGATTTTTTTGCTACAATTGGACGCTTTCCTTGGGAGCTGCCTAATTCCAGGCTGCACAGTTTCTGCTTTGTTCTCTGCTCCCATGCCTTCGACAAGAATAACTTAACCAGATTTCAATATAGGAATTGTGGGCTGCTAAAGGACATATTGTGTTACTGCTTAATGCTGTATAAGTTGATCAGTGGGTAATATAAAGTCTATGTTTTAGCTGTTTTATGATGAAAATATTATTTCAACGGAATATATGGTAAAGTCATTGGACAATGATCTTATTCTCAGAATGATGGCACAAGGCATTTTCCATATACCAGAAATTAGTGGAGCTGCTCATTTTGTTATTGCAGGCTTCAAAAATAAAGCTATTTTTAGCCTTTTCTGAGCAATTGTGCAACTTTTTAAACTGAAAAAACTAATATCTTATTTCTCTCTTTCTGTTAGGACCAGCAGAGGTTCCCATGATGTCACCCAATGGATCCATTCCCCCTATTCATGTGCCTCCTGGTTATATCTCGCAGGTATCCTTCTTGAAGAATTAAAATGTATATAAAAGATATAACATTGATCCATATAGAGAAGTCTAGTTGGTTAAAGTTTAATTTAGAAATATTAATGAAAATGGTAATACACATTTTCATTCTCTTCCTCTTTACTGACAGTACACACATGTTTGCACAAGTGAGCATGCATGTGCACTTTCACACACTGGTATGTATACCATTTTTTCTTTAACATTAGCAAAAGCTATGCATACRGATTGGGCCTATGTGTGCAACTTCTCTCCCTGTGTGAGAGGGAGAGAAGTCCACGTTGTTAGGTGATGCCTTAAGTTCTAGTGTGACAGTCAGAAGGGGTAGGAGACCAGTGGAAGCGAGAGAAGGAGTCACTGTAGCTATAAAATATGCTTTTGATCCTCAGTATCTTCCCAGAAGAAATCCTGCAGCATATCAAGAACTGGGGGTTTTGGTTTGTTTTCAACAATAAATGTGTTTTAATTATCTATTTATGGAAAAAATGGAAWAAGTATTTCACAAAGCTGTTACGTTTTGGAACTCTTGAACAGCTACTGCTCTTCTGTGTAAATAACCACTTCAGACTACCAGATTGTTTGTGTTCCTTCCATCTTCTCCAAAGCYTAGACTCTTTCTGAAGTAAGGAAGAAAAAAAGAAAAGAAAAAAAAGAAAGGTTGATGTAAGRCAGAATAGCTGTGAACAATACAATAAATCCAATAATTTCACCACTTTGAGACCTGGACTGGACCAAAAGCTTCATTAAGAGTATACAATGTATTTCAACTATCCTTGATGAATAGTGTAAGAACTTCTGATATGTACATTTTGACATCTGGTTAAGCAGAAAATGGATGATGTCCTGGAATTCCTTCCCCTCCCCAGGAAACATGTGAGCTTGTGTAATTCTGAAAAATTGTGGATGGCGTCATACTTAAATCCCACAAAATACTGCAATTGCTCTGTGGTATTTTAGCTTCTGAACAGAGTGAAAACATGCCTCAAGTATGGGGGACATCTTTAGCCAGCCTAGGAGAGAGGAACGCAGGACGGCAGGGTGGTCCAGCTTCCTCCTCCTGCTCCTCAAGCATCCCGAGGTGGATGGTTGGGGTACGCTTTGAGACAGCATTTGCGGTGCTGTTTAATACTGCTCAGGCGCTCACCTAATTTAATAARCTGGCCCATATTATGCAGAGGAATTTTTTAAAGATTTACTCTTCCTTTGAAATAACTTTAACACCTTCTTGCTRTTAAAATATTTATACCTCACAGCCCCTCTGCTGAGATAAATGGTTGGGTATAATTGAAACGCTTTCCAAACCAGAGTCATGAAATCTTCCAGTTGTATCTCCGTCTGAACCTGATTCCTCTTTAATGCTTTTTGTGGGGCACCATACTAATTCCACTAAAGAAGCCTTTAAGTAGTTTCTTAACCAAAAAAAAACCCCAAAACTAACCAACCCTCTTCTGAAGAAATTTTTCCAAGGAACTGGAAATAYGTTGTAAAGTTTTAGGGGAAAACTTTGTATTCAGTGCTTTTCGTTAGCAGAATGTGTGTTCTGCTGTGTGACGAGCGAGCCTCTTGCCTTTCAGACTGCTTCATATTAACTAGTAGTTGAAAGTGTGTAGTAATCAACTTAGTTCTTACTGTAATAAATGTCCCTGCCTTACTTGCTCTTGCTTTTGTGTATTGCCTCATAGTTAAAAACTTACTTTATGATAAGCAATGAGAACACAACTTAAATTTAGAATGGCAAGGGAAAGGCCACGAAGTAAATTAATGCACTCTGAGATATGAATCAAAATATATTTGATTTTTTGTTTGATTTGTCCCCAAAGTGTACATYTAAGAGTCAGGCAGAAAGCAGATACCCCTGCGGAGAAGTAACGGTGCCTATTAAAAAAAGGCATGAAATCTTTTTTTCCATTTTGTTATGCCAAGCCTGTTGGAGCTGTGAGTATTAGCCTTTAATATTACATTAGTTATCTAGTGATTGCAACCCTGGATTAAAATGATGCTTCATTACCTCTTTGGTATTGTGAAAATGGTCAGGAAAAAAATTGGCAGGAGGTTGTGTGCCCTGCAAGATTGGCTCTACTGGAAGCAGCGGAAAAATAGTTAGACGCTATTTCTAGACTTCAAGTACCATATTAGTAGTCGTGACTAGAAGCTGGGTTTGTGGATGTTAAGGAGATGTTCCCAATGATGAGGCTTAGGCAGGGTGGGAAAAAATCCAGGGAAATAATAGAAGACAAAWACACACCACCAGTTCAGATCTTTCATGCTATGGTTTTACTTTSAAAGACTGGTTCAATACAGCCAGTTATCTTGCATTTCCTTTTCAGCAGACAAACCTCTGTGCATCTCTGGCAGATACTATCGGATCAGAGTTCATGTCTCCGCAATTCTTTGTTGGCTAAGGGTTAGTTAAATATAAAAAAGAAAAAAACTTCCTTGCTGTGCTCTTGGTGGACAATATTGCTACTGTGAAAGTTAGTTGTGGAAGGTGGAGAAATTTGTATTAAATGCTTGCGAAGTCAACAATTTTGGTTTCAACTGTTGGATGTTGAAGGAGAAGGGAGCAGCTCCTGTGACTTGTCAGGAGCCGGGCACAAGCTGTTAATGCCCGTTCCAGTTCTGAGCTATGGATGGAGATGCTTYCCTGCCGCCCGAGTCCTGCGGGGCAGGCTGGGACCATGCCCTCCGCTGGGATGTCCACCTRAGGCTACGTGCCCTTGGGGTCTGTGGCCCAATGCCTCCTCCTGGCTCCCACAGCACTCTGGCTCCCTGGTGTCAGCATAATCTGAAGATTAAAGATCATGRTTTGGATGCCAAACTACTAAATTCGGGGACATCCTCATGGGTTGTTGTTTCTGCTTTTCACAGTGTATGTTTGGGAGGAGGGAAGGAGGATTTGGGGTGTTCTAATGAGGAGAACGAGAACAATGGAAATATCAAAAAGCACGATCATGAACTTGCTTGCTTAGGGCTATTGGCTGAGCGCTACCCTCTCTGAAATAAATCTGGAGCAATTCCACTGGAGTTTGAGGAATTACTCATGTGTAGTTGGACGTGAAAATTTGGCATGAAACTCCACGTTTGATTTTATTTACAGAGCTGCTAATATGTGGTCCCTGCCACAGATATTTTAAGGCTAAAGGACTAATTTACTGGTTGGAGCGTGAAGTATGCGTAGAGCCGATAAGATTCCTTTTGTCAGGAGGTAACACTGGGGTCACGTAGTCTGAGCAATGCAACTCAAGCCATGGTCCGGCAGTTCAGTATTCCTGCATCAAGAACATAGCGTTTGACAGAACTAGAGCATAACTTTTAGAAAGAGGAAAGTCTTTAAATGACCTTTAAAGTGGTAGAAAATCCGTCACATCCTTGGGAATCAGGATTTTGGTCTTGGGTACATCCTCTACCCTAAGAGGGGTGTTCAAAACCATGTTTGGCTAGCATAAGCTTTTAGCTACAGACTCTTTGTTTTATGGCTTACTGCTCACAGAGCTGCTCGGTGTGTTTTGTAGACTGCGATCGATTGAGTCATCCTTTAACAGGATGATCCTCCCCAAGGCTCTGAGCACAAGGAAGGTTGTGCAGATCTCTCACTCACACGGAGCAAGCCATAAAGGGACGATCCGTTTAAGTTCATAAGCATCGGTCCTGAAGATCTGTATCGTCCTAGATTTGAAATACCCCAACATTCTTGCCAGCATTGTAGATGTTCATCTGCCTATTTTCCAGKTTCAAGGTACAGATTTAATACTGGTGTTTGTATGTGATGGATGGCAAAGATAGTGATGCAAACTTGCCAGGGCTGGCATGAACTTGGTTTGGCATCCTTAATAAATTAAGTGAATAAATAAAATGTTGACATCCAAGTTCCTTGCGGATGAGCTCATTCTGTACTGTTTTCTGGTACAGATTGATTTATGAATGAAGTTTCAAATTAGTTTATGAAATTCCCAAAGTATTGGTCGTGGTCCACCCAGTGGCCATGCTCCAGATGTCCTTGCTGAATCTAGCACGCTAACTTTAAGTGAAATAAGAAAATTTTTTTTGAAGCAAATGGAAATTAATTCYGTATTACCGTATTATACCCATTCAGTAAACGTGTGTTACAGAATGAGAGTGATTGTATTCCTTTGACTGGAACTCACAAAATACAKGTACATTTTACCTGGGCAAAATTAACATGTCTGTCTTTTTCCTGGGGGTGTAGTATTAAATTTCAGTGGAGAAAAATAAGAGAACCTGGAGTAATTTGTACTTTGAATATGTGAATTATCTCTAGTTAGATTGARTTTTCATTGCTGCAGCAATACCTTTAATGTAAAACAAATAACATTTAAAATGGTATGCTCAAAATGTGGCAACCAATGGGGGAGGCRATTTTATTGTGTATGAGTAATGTTCATCCAGATTCTCCTGAAAGATCATCTATCTACCTCACTCAGCAATTAAGCTCCTTTAAATATGGAAAAAACCACACAGAACTATGCTATAATAGTATTGTTATTGAGGCRGCATGCCAATTACACCAGCAAGCACAAAAAATAACAGCAAAAGGCAATTTACCGAGTAACTGTTTGAAAAACACAAAATAATGAAAGTTTAGCTCTAGGTGCCAAATGACCAGAGATACTTGTTTTCTGTAAATATAAACTGCTAAAATTAGTAATAGCAATTACTTTTAATATTCCAGTTGCATCTAGAGACCTCAACAGGGATTAGRGTTTCATTGCTTCTGGGCACTGAAGTAGAGAGAGTTTAGCAGACAGTGTGTTTCCTGATGAATTTATGATCTTCATGGCAAACGGTTTTAAGCRTATACAAAGAATTGCTGATTTCTTCTTTAAATAGCAAAGTTTAACTTCTCTGCTAAGTTATGTGGTTTACATTAATGGATCAAAACTAATTTCCTCTGTCTGATGAATTGAAAGAGTCTCATCTCCCAGAATGGCACTACTATAATCTACCCACTGCAAGTTTTACAAATCAAGATATATTTACAATCTTAACCTGTGCTGTTTTTATAGCTACCTAATGCATATAATATATAATACAYTGGATTGCCAATTTTATGGTCTGTTAAGGACAGAATATCATATTTAAAGATTGTATGTGCAGCTTCAGAAATTTACATATAAATCTATAATTCATAGTTTAGGGAGAAAATGCCCTGTAGRATAGGGAAATAAAGTATTTTTTTGCACGATCCCCTGCGTTTCTGCGTTCCTTTGGAACATGTGCACATGAAGTAACAAGAATGCTGTCAGCATTTGTGGCCTGGGAGGAAACAAATAAAATGTATTAATATTAGTCTCTTAGCTTTTTGACGAAAGTCATTTGGAAAGCTGGCTCATCCCCTGATCTCTGGCTTTTCTCTCACTAGTGCTGGTATTTTATAGTTTCATCTAGCAGGATAATTTCATCAAAAAGGTCTTTGAAGGAACTCTGAGCTTTCCTCCCGGCTCTCTTCCTCTCTAGAAGATAGGAAGAGAAATCCTAATAATTTTAAATATGGGTTTACATTGTGTGCTGCTACAGAGTATAAGCTTTCTGTCTAAATCTGTTCTTTAACATATTCATCCTTCACTAGGGCACAAAATACACATGTAGTCTGGTCTAGATGCACAGATAAGAGTTTGTACCCACCTGGAAGACTGAAGTTGTCTTTGAGGCTTGGATTAGTTAAAGCCATGATGAAAACTTTTCACATCAAGATGTAGGAACTTGCTATCTCAAATTAGAGCATGATCSAAGTCTAAGAGTTAAGTCCAACATTTCTGTGCACAGTCCTAAATAAGTAGTTCTGTTTATCAAATACGTGCTAAATGAAAAGGATTTTTTTTTTCTTTTCTTCTCTGCGTTTTGGAGCGCAGGTTTCAGACCTGGCAGCAGGATAAGAGATGCTGTGGCGTTTGAGTAGAACCAGTAGCAGAGATGGGAGGCCTGAAAACGCACCAGTTACACTGATGTGGTAGTCTAAATCTGAGGTTCAGCTGTCTTTTGAGGACTCTGTAAAAGTCTTTGACATTTAAAGCTAGCAGATGACAAATTGCTAGCTGGGGTTGTATATTTAGAGGTTAGGATCAAGTATGTTAAGCTAAAMAACTCCTATTCTGGTTACGCAGCATAGCAAGCAATGCATTTTTTTTAATGTAAAACATCAATTACAAGTGAGTGAATTAACCTTCTGTAGAAAATTTTCTTCTGTAGGAGGCCAACCAACCCACAGAAATTTTCCGTGTCCGTGGTCGCAGCCCATAGCTAACAGGCGCAAATTCATATAACCTTAGGGTTGTAGCCCAGGGAAAGAACTGGGTCAGCTAATGCTGGTTAAATGTTACCCTGTGGTAACTCGCTCAGCTGATGCCTGAGGCACGGACTCGTGTTTGCCGGAGCGTCACCACTGTGGGCATCGCTTCTTAGACAGGGCTTGCCACTGCGGAATCAGCAGAAACAACCGTGTGCCCATGCTGTTGCTTCTCTTCAGGGTATATCAGCATAAACAAATTTTTCTCTGTGGTTTAGGCTAAGGCGCTGTGATGTGACGAGAGTCGCTAGAGCACAGGGATCCGTGGCACGGGGATCTCTTCTGCTGGTGCTGCTATGGGGGGTAGATCACTCCAGCTAATGTCGGTGGCAGTCAGCTGAGAGTGGCAGCRTCTTATTGCAGCTGCCCTCGATGCACATCCACTTATCTCATACAACACATTCATCACATATATTATTCCATCTGTGTGCCATCAGTCAGTTTAGAAAAAATCAGTTTTTTAACAGCCTGTTTGTTGTACGAAACTAAATTATGCTTCCTTCATGCTTTTCTACCTTATGCTCGTCAATGTACAGAATCAAAGGGATAGTAATTGTTCTTACGCGGTTGTATTTTTAAGTTCCAGAAATGGCAGAAGTTTTTTGAATAAGCTTCAAGAAAAGCTTGGCTCCTAAGTCTGGACTGAAATTTYGCTGGTTGACTGTTCTCCAGAAATATAGCTCTGGAAAAATTATAAGCTGAAAAACTTTTTTCAGCCTAAGCACATTTCCACCTTCCTACATCTGGTTTTACATGCTTTGACTGTGGCATTTGGGGCCAAGTTACGTATATTCCAGAGCTGATTTGCACAGACGTATAGACCAGCTCTGTAGCAGAAAAAACCTTCTGCCCTGTGATTTGTCTTGAACAGATACCCATTGTGAACAGAGCAATTCTTTTGAAAACGTGTGTCAACAGAACGGGTTCCTGCAGAGTACCTGTCTCCGTGCACACACGCAGCCTCTCCGCAATAGCAGTGCCAGCTAATTTCCCGGTGGTATTAACTCTGTACTCACTCAGAGTGCTGTCAAAATCAGTGACAGAAATTTTATGGGCAGAATGTCAGGTTGGTCCCAATGACTACTCTTATTTTGGTGTCTTGTGTTCCTTTTTCAATTGTTTTACTCCCTAAATACAGGTTATTTATTTTGTCTCTTACCCACATAGTTATCACGAGCAGCAGTAAGTCTCCCAGTGATTAGTGTGACTATCGGAGCCTCCAGGAAAAGCCACATCACCACTATGATTACWTCTGCTGATTTTAATTTTAGAAATGTGTTCATGAATAAACCTAAGGGCCAACCATTTGCTGATGGGAGAACAAACTGTAAACAGTGCTGTTTTAAAAATATGTTTGGTTCAGATGCTGCATAACGTGCTCATTTCCCTGCCTTCCCTTCCAGGTGATAGAAGACAACACCGGCGTTCGGAGGGTGGTGGTTACCCCCCAGTCTCCGGAGTGTTATCCTCCTAGCTATCCTTCGGCCATCTCTCCAACCCATCACTTACCTCCATACCTGACGCACCATCCCCATTTTATTCACAACTCTCATACAGCTTTTTATCCTCCTGTCACTGGACCTGGGGACATGCCACCACAGTTTTTCCCACAGCATCATCTTCCCCCTACAATATATGGAGAACAAGGTGAGCCGGGAGGAAGGTACTGGCATTTCACACCTGTGTTCAGCAAGTTTTAAGGACTAGTGAAACCAAGAGTGGWAATTAATTGCAGAACTTGTAGAGTGGTTTTGCCCACATGGAGGGAGCCTCCTTCTTTAACGTCCAGAGCAGGAAAGCGTTGGGAGGTGTAGCCATCCAGAGTGCAGCAATGCCGGACAATCATGTGTTGCAACACTAGGTTGCAGAAACAAAACCAATTTTAACTTAATTTCTGAGTACAGTGGGAAAAGATGTCTCATCCCATGCTCCAAACTAGGGACGTGAGTCATGCCGATTGCTCTTGCTGCGTCACGATGCAGCRTTCTACAGAAAACCAAGAGACAAAGTGTGTCAGTCCTGGCTTGGGAATGAGGATGGATACGGAGGGCCAGATCCGAGCACGGCTTGCCGCAGTCATTTCCAGTGGGAAAAGCCGAATACCGCTTCCTGTTGGCTGTAATGTGCCTTCTGCCCCCCAGCCGTGGTTTTCCAAGAAATAACAGGCATTTTCTGTTTGTTATTCTGGTTGAGACTGTGCAGTAAGTCACTGAAAAGCATTGTCCGATACCAAAGGGTAGCATGGCAACCCTAATCAGGCCATGAGTAAATAGTTGCAAGAAAAGGAGTGAAAGGGGCATATTTCTGTCTGAACTATGCCCTGTTGTGTCTCTGCCACCCTGGAGATAAGTCTTTGTGTAATCTGAAAGAGGGCGTTAACCAAAAAAGTAATCGGCGGAGCTCCTTGAGATGTTTAACATGGAAATCGGTTCGGGATTCATGGTTTTACATTACTGCTGGACTACCTGGAGTTAAGACCCTTTCTAAGGAATTCGTTTAAGTCATATCACCAGAAGTGAGGTTCTGCTGGAGTGGGAAGGAAGAGGCAGAAAGAGAGAGAGGGAGGTATCTATTGATGCTACCTCCTGAAGTTTCTGTTGACCAACAGGCCTCGTTTTCTAGTGAGGAATGGACCCTTACAGCTGACATTTAACTTATACTGGGGGGAGGAAGTGGGAAGCTCAGGAAACCAGTAGGCCGGTGTGGCCAGCCAGCCTCCCCACAGGGATGGACTTTTCTCTTGGAAAGGGARCAGGACGGTTTGTCACTTTGCTTGACAAAGCCTTGGGTGCAAACATGGTGGTGTGTGAAGTGAACATAGAGCTGCTAGTTAAGTAGAYGTTGAATATTTCTGTAGCCTGGAGGTGCCAAGAAGCCGATTCAACTTAAAATAAAAAAAAAAATCCTTGGTTGCTTTACTGGAATGACCTATACCTGTAACACTGAAATAATTGAAGTGATGAATATTGTATTGATGAGCATTAATCCACCATTTTCCATTTGCTGTACAATGACTTATAAAAAATTGCATTTATTTGTAGCATGCTGTTTTTAGGCAGTTAGTTGCTGTGAGAATATAAATACAATCATATAGCTAGATAAGGAAAGGTGAAGGCCAAGACACACTGAAATAGCAAAGAAAGAAAATCCTGCTAGTTGAAACAACTTGGAAAATTATAACACACTCTACATGGCAATCTCAACTTAAAAACAAGGCTTCAAACGGCTGGGTAGGAATCTTGTTTGCTTCAGAAGTTTGTATGGTAACTTCTGAATGGATGTAGAAAAAAATATGAAGAATATATTGAGTATCAATTGTTACTTTGCTAACAAAGGCAAAACTGTTGTTTTGGGCATGAATTTGTTCAAGCTTCAGACTCCAAGCGGAGTGCAAAAAGGAGGCTTGAACTACAGAGAAAAGCAGAAAATACTCCGATTCCTGCAAGCTGACCTGCCTTAGATTAAAGATAGTCATTCTTGGAGGGGGGAATGTATTTAATGAAGTGTATCGGAAATGTACATATGATATTTATGATACTTCTCAAGCTTTTTTTAGGCAATTTTATTTACCCAAAGCTTCCACTTCATTCTGCACTTCTCTTCTTAGGCAGGCACAGTTGTCACGATTGTAAAGTCTATTTATACTGGGAAATTAAGTTGCATGTAATCGGTAATGGCAGCTTGAAACCAGGGCATCTCGGCTTATTCTGTCSAGACAGGCCCTGGGGAAGAAACTGCTAAATTGCTGTGAACTTAGGAAGGCTTTTTCCTGAGTATCAGTCTCCCTGGGTTTTTCATTAAAATCTGTGTCCCTGAAACACAGAGACTGAAAAGGAGGGGAAAAACTGTCGCCCTAATTGCTGTATTTTACTTGTTCATATGCACTCATCCAATGAGTTATAAAATCTCAAACAGCAAATGAGCACACTTAATATAATACAAAAAATTGATCAGTCRTGCAGAAGAGCTTTTTTAAGAAAAAAAACCTTGGTTTGTTGTAAAATCCATCTCCAGGAAAATCTGGCACCGTTTCATTTAGAGATGATCAGGAATTTGGTTTTCTGGAAAAAAAAATGCAGTGATTTTGTTGTTCTGAGTTAACATGGGTGAATTCTTTCGTTCCAGAAATCATACCACTATATGGGATGTCCAGCTATATTACCAGGGAAGATCAGTACAGCAAACCACAGCACAAAAAACTCAAAGACAGGCAGATTGATCGCCAAAACCGTCTGAATAGTCCTCCTTCATCCATCTACAAAAGCCATATAGGCAGCTGCACGACTGTATATAATGGTTATGCAAAGAGCCACAATGGAGCAAGCAGCGGAGGAGGCGGCGGCGGCGGGGGGGCTCCAGCAGTAAAGAAACCGGAGCGCAGAGCAAGAAGCAGCCCAAAGTCAAATGAACAAGACCCACATGGTAAAGACAGTTTTATTTATTTTTAATTCCTTTTTATTGCACCTTTCCGGCTTACGGCCGCCTGTATATGGATCTAGTAACTATGCCAAAAAACACTACCACCCACACATAAAGACAGTGTTAATACAGTGTGAACTTAAATATAAACGTTGAGCTTGCTATACTATATTTGTTTTGTAAGATGAACCGGTTGCCTCCCCATCTTTTATGACTACTCCCTGGTAGATGCAGCATCATTCTCTTTTTACCTATTGGAAGCAGAAATGCATTTTATGGGCGAGTTCTTTGTTTTGTTTTGCTTTTCATACAGGCATCTTGGCACTTMACAAAAATCCTTATGGACCACTGAGCTATAACCAAAACCTGACTACTAGGTACCACTACTTTGCATCTCCTAGGTAAACATAGTAAACTTACTAGAAAGTTTAGAGTCGATTGCTGAAAAAACAAGTTTGTTTATGTGAAAGTTCAATGGAAGTACGATTAGTTGGAACAGAAGACATTTGAGAAGAAATTGCTTAATCATGGCCATTGGAATTAATGGCCAAATAAATCTGGCTACGTTTGAAATAATTTTCTTCAACATTTTTGGAGGCTTATCACTTAAAAAATTGGAACTTTACAGTAAAATATTAGGTCATTCATCTAATCAAATCTCATTTGTCACAAGCCRTTCTGCACACAGCCAGTTCTACCTAAATTTAACTCAATAACTTGTTATAATCCATTATACCTTTCAGCCTTTCTCTTCTCTGCCTGTCTCTTTGCTGACAGCTACAACTGCAACTGGCTGAACAAACTTTTAGGTAGTAAGCAAGCTTATACCCGGCACGTCTAGGATATTTATAATGTAGTGCACTTTGAAATCTTTCATATGAATTTATGCATACAGCATAGGTTTTCCATTATCTGTATGTTGTGTATATTTATTTGACTGTGCACTTTTACTTGTGAGATGTAACTGAATAAATACTCATGAAAAGTAACTTAAGCGATAGCTGAAGGGTAAAAAAAAATGCTGCTGGCATGGTAAGGCATGAGGATTTACGGCCGTGCTTCGGGGTCTTTAGAATTAGTAAGGAGCTGTATTTGGGAATGCTTTAATGCAAGAAAATGGATCACTGCATTAGACTTCCTAATTATTTCTTGTGAGTCATCTTATACAACCTTCAATATTCTTATTTATGTTTATTTAAATTTTTTTTTTACTCTAGTTTGTGGTGGAAGCACCTGCGTGAATGACCTGGAATAAAGTATAGTCTTGACAGCTAAACTGCAATATAGCTTCAGTGGGTACTGAATCAGCTTGGATGATCACTTTTAAAATAATCTAGATTTAATTTAAAAATACACAGTTTAAGGGTTTCCTGCAATTCTTGTGTTTGTCTAATTTTTTTCTCATGGAGTAGTCTGCTGTGCTCCAGCTGAAGAGCGTGAGCGCTCTTAAAATGCCAAGAAAATCAGTGAAGTCAGGGCTACGGCACGGCCAGTCTGTCAGCCAGAGAGCGCCTTAAAGYGGGGAGCAGCAAATGATGGAGTCTTCCCCCAAACTGGGAAAAAGTCCTTCACAGGAGACCRTGCAAATAAGCGTCAGTTGTCCCACCCTCCTGATAAATCCAACTCACCAAACAAAGCCCTAAAATAAGCTTCCACTTGATATTTATAAGCTTCTAATCATAGCTGCTGCTTTATATTTACCTTCTCTGTTTCTTGAATTATTTGGGCATTTATTGATTGATACCTGACAAACGTGGCCGTACCTGAAAAACGTGGCCATGCAGGTAATTGGGGTGAGAGTTGAAAGCAATCTGCAAACAGCTGATAATTTTGATTCATGCTGCTAAGATGACAGTATGTGTTTAGAATAGCCAAGAAAAAGAATGCGTCAGAAGCAACAGGCGGCAAAGCTGTTTAAACTTTTTGTGGATGTGTATCGATTCAAGCCTGCTAATAGTTAAAAATTTGGTGGTGCTCTGTGGCTGCTTCCAAAATTGCAGAATAGCCTGGAAAAACTATAAAATATATATTTATATATATATTTATATATATATATATATATATAAATACATGGAGAATAAGAGTCTTTATTTATAGAATCATAGAATCATAGAATCATTAAGGTTGGAAAAGACCTCTAARATCATCGAGTCCAACCATCAACCCAGTACCCATGCCCACTAAACAAAACCACTTAGCCAAAAAACTCCTAAGAGGCAAGTAGGAATGTATGAATTTGGAGTACAACTTAGAGTAAGGTGAGGGAGAACTGGAGGTGATGGGTTTGTCTGCATGAATTTCTTAATTGAGACTGTGATGTGTTTTATCACATATCCTTTCATATCTGGCTGGGGGGGGGTCTGTTTGTGCGCTGGTAGCCGGCGTGCTTTTTTGGGGTGTTTGGATGTCGGAGCAATCCAGTGAGCCAGCTCCTGGCAAGCTGCTGTCACCGAAGCAGTGGTGCTGCCGCGCTGCCCGCCCGGGAGCGGGGCTTTAGGAGCCCTGTGCGCAGCTGGAGCAGACGCTTGCGCATCCTAAATCCTCTTTCCCGCRGAGAATGGCGTGCGTCAGTAGGTAGTACTACAGCATGGCGTAGCCCTCGCTTTCCTTCGGGACTGGGCTYCTCGAAAGCAAAGCGCTGGAAGCCGCCTCGGCACCGGGAGCGTGGGTAGGAGCTCGCGGCTGGCGGGCAGCGTCTCGCCCAGCGCTGGGTGCGTGCCGGCGGGCCCGGCCGCCCCCGGTCCGACGCTTTGAAAGGCGATTTGAGTGCCTGTTTTAATCGGTAGAGGAATATGATCTGCACGGTGGCGTTGGTGACGGGGRAGTGGAAGATGGGCATTTCTGTTCTTGGGTCTGCTACCCCTGTGTTCCTCTCTGCCGCTCTGTACTCCGTGCAGCGTAATGGTACATGAAGAATACATTGGTGCTTCTGTTATGCACCCTTATCCCAGGCTGGCCCCGTAGCATAGCATCAGGACCTCTTTTTGGTAGGGAAATTGCAGTTTCAGATTGGCGACGTAAGTGCATTTCCTCTGGCCTTTTCCATTGACAGCACTGTGCCTTTGTGTGGGGAGGTGCACTTGTAAATAAAGATTTCTAGTTATGTTGGATGCTGGAAATATGCCATTTTAAGGAAAAAAAAAAAAAAAAAAAAAAAAAAAGAAAAGGAAAATGATGGCTTATAATTGCCTGAAAAGTTAGCAAATATTGCTGTGGTAGGATGGATGCTGTCTTGTACAGGCAGAAGACTTGGAGGTATGTTGCAGAGGTTCTGATTTAAAATCCATAACTGTAGCTTTTCTGCAGAGCTGTTTTAAAAACTGAATGGGAGAGAAGGGATCAAGGTTGTTTTTTTGTTTTGTTTTGTTTTGTTTTTTCATAAAGGAGCCTCGCCATGTAAAAAGAGCTGTAAGCGGAAATCCTGTCCCATTCATGCTGTCCTTTATGAATTTCAGTCTGAGTCACTTCCTTGTCATGCACTCAGTGGTTCACTTCTTGGTCATGTAGTGATCTGGTAGTTTGAGAAGTTTTGTGTGTGGCTGCAAGTACTGTGGGAACATAAGCAGTTCTGAGCATTCTTACAATGCTTTCGCCTATTTGCTAATAAAACATAGTTTTTTCCCCTCAAATCAGATAATATCTTTTTTTTTTTTTTTTTTTTTTTTTTGCAATCCTCATTGAAGTTTGAAGAACCTAAGATAGCCAAAACTAAAACACTTCAAGAGGGTAAAAGTAGAAAGCGGGAGATGGATTGTTATGTGCATCCTGTCCAGGAGCTGGGTGGGTGCTGGGAACTGGGTGCCAGAATAAACAGACCTACCCTGGGCACGATAGAGGGTTTAGTCCTGCCTAGTCTTTTGAGTACCCACTTGTCATCCTGTTGMCTGTGAACTTGTCTAACTCTTTTTTGAAAAGCAGACGTGCTTTTCAGCTGCCAAAAGTGAGCAACGCTGACTTGGTGTCCACTTTACTTCTCTGAGCCGGTGGTTTCTTGTGCATGGAGTTGGCATGCGTATGGAGAAGAAAGAAAGATTGGAATTATTTAATAGTTCAAAGAGTTGTTGTAAACTATAGATAGATCAGAAACTTTTGTAGTACCATTGTCATATGTGTACAACCAGCTTAAAAACTCAAAGATGTTGCTTTCCTATTGTTGTGGTTTTGTAAATCTTATTTTGTGCACTGAAGCAGCCTTCAGGTACTCCCAAGGGTGAAAACTGTTGCCTCAAATGCCTCATATTCCTGCCTGCATTGCTGATGGGCATTTCTCAGCAGATAYGGCTAGCTCTATGTTCTTATTTCTTTGAGGTGAATATGCCAGGAACACATGGAAAATGGGCTTAGSAAGAGAACTTTCTAACTATGGTGGTTTTAATCTGAAAACATTTTAAAAGTGCTGAATTCAGCTAACCAGAAGTTCTGAAATGAAGACGTAAATTTGGCTGGTATGGCTAGCCTAGGCTGATGCTAGCAAGAACTAGTACCAGCAAGTACCCCTGAGCYGTGTGGGGTACGCTCTGCAAGCTGTTAGTACATGACGCAGAGTGGATGATGACGTATGGACAAATAGAGCTGACACTTTCTTGATACAACCTTATCCTGTTCTCCCTCTCTTCTTTATAACATTTAAATATATTTGGGAAAAGTGGTTTTTTTCTATTTTTGTTTTTTTTTAATTGTATCAAGTTTTTTTTTAATGCAGAGCCTGTGAATTAAAGGGAAATTGGGGGAGCTGTGATTCAATGCAGACAGGAACCAGGCAAAGTTCCTCTACTTACTCATTCTAGATCCTGTCAATTCTTTTTCTATTTTGGTCCTGAATCTGTTTTGCAAGCTGATTGGGCTGTATATGTATCTGTACCTGTATATCCTATGGACTTAAAAGCTTGAAAGAGTAGTTTCATYGCTTTTGGTCCGTGTAAGCAGAGGCGCTGAGAAACACTATGGCAATAGATRTAACTTTTATGTTCTTTTGGCCAAGAACTGATGATTTGGTGCATTCTAATGAAGACCTTCATTATACCAATGTAGAAATGTTCCGCGGACAACATTTGTCATAAATGGTTCTGCTGCTGACATACAAAATACCCTTACAGAAGTGCAGCTTCCCTGGTTTCCCGAGATGTATTTGCTTCTATAAAATAAGGGGATTTAACAAGATTGTCTCCTGAAGACAACCCATCAAAACTGACAGAGTGATTTTATTAGTAACATGGAAAAAAMCACTCTGAAGACTAAAATACATCTGTCAGGCTATGTGAATTTCAGTATTATACCAAGTAATGAAATGTGAAACATAATATTTACTGGAAACAGAGACGTGTTGAATCTTGTGAGTATAGATCAGCATCACATATGAAATCTGAATAGTATTACTGTTCCTACTGCATTTTTTTAATAGTTTCAGCAAATAATACTACTTGGCTGAGTTGTTTAGACTTCATTATAATTAGAAATATATATGGTGTGTTGTGTGCATGCTGTTTTTCTTTAAGTTTTAATAAGTGAGAGGAAATGGGATGCATTAATTAGGGCACTAGTCTGAACTTGAGAAACCACAGTTAATTTGTGACAACAGGGAATTTCCAGTGTGATATTCTTGTGCCTCCACCTTATCTCTCACTTCATGACYGAGCTTGTGGTTTTGTTTGTTTCTATTTGGAAATATGCCTACTTATTAAACATTCTTTATCTTTTGTATTTTCTCTAAAATAATAGCCTGTGAAATTGTTCGTCCAGGCAGAAAACAAAATGGTTGAGTTTCAGGTACTGATGTTAACATGCTGAGAATACACCTTTGTGTACCAGTGTCAACTCCATTAGCTGGGCCACACAGATTCCTTATCAAAGAAATTTAGTAGACGCTTAAGCGAGCTATATATAGACTGATGAATGTATTAGAAACATATGACATTATGCAAAGTTCAAGCAAAGTACATTCCCAAGTTCATGTCRATCTGTACGCATGCAAGAATTTATCCAGATCAGGCTTAATTTGTGTCTTTTCTTCAGCAAAAAGAATTGCTAAGATGTATATCCAGCATCACCAAGAAAGACACTGTGTTGAGGGAGAGAAACAAATCTCCCTTTCCTCTGCTGTCTTGACACTTAACTTGCATCGCGGGGCTTTGATGGAGCGAGGTGAAAGCTAAATATCGCAAGTAGACCAGTGATACTCAAAAACCAGTCCATGCCCAGTGCTAACGTACTCCCTCCCTCGGCCGTTGCTTTGCCTAGCTCCAAACCCAGCAGTGTTTTGCTTTGAGCTGCCTATGGGTAGTTCCTTCTAGTATGTCTTGACCAACTCTTTCCCAGAAGTCCGCTATGTGCAAAATAATTTCCAGGAATTTACAAGCCTAGGAAAGTTTGTCTGTATGTGAATTGTTGGGAGCACGGAGGTGTTTTCCTGCTGTATCCATACTGCAGGAACAAAACCAAAGTTTGTGAGAAGCCTGAATGCCGTGGCAGTCCTACCTTCCTTCACACCACGTCGCTTCATTCTGGCTGAAGGCTGTTTTGTGCTTCATTAGCAGAGTCCTGCAAACCCCGGGGGGCTGGGGCAGGAGATACTCACACTCTATTTTTATGCACTTATCTTGAAAGACTAAAGAACCAGCTACATAACTTAGGCACCAGAAGTTGTTGATAAGGATTATCTTCATCAACTAAATAGGAGCATCGCCTCTTAAATTAATGGCACAATATTCTCCCATCTTGAGTCTCAGCTAATTTTAAAGGTGAACATAAACGTGTCAAACTTGGTTTCATCCAGTCTTTCTAACTGGAAATACAAACAAAACATCAGGGTAGCTGTGCATACATGTCATCTGGCATGGTTATAAGCTGCTCTGAGAGCTGGTCTCCTGGGTATCCACAGTTCTGAAGCATAAATGGGGCAGAATGGGTGACCACAATTCTGGTTACATTTTTCAGTCTCATTACAGAGGCAAAATAAACCTCGGTCGGAGCTCCCTAATCTTCCTAAGTGTGCTAGCCTGCTAGAAACACAGCTCCAAGTCCACCTAGGAAACTGTAGGGTGTATCTAGTCAAGAATGGGGAAATCTGGCTCCAGGGCTTTCATTTGACCTTCTTGGTGACTTAAAAAACCTTTTTGATGGTGGCTGGAGTTTTTCCCCGAGGCTGTTTCTCACAATCCTGATCAACCGCTGTAGACTCTCATATTCTTCTTCTCATCTACTTTCATCCCTCCCTTGTCTCACATTGCCAGCAGGATCTCCTTGGCGGGGGGAGCTGGATAAGCTATCTGCTCCGTGATTTATCAGGAAGTCGGTGCTGAATGACGTAAGGCACAACCTCTTCCCCCAGAGGATCTTCATATTATCTCAAGAATTTGCAGCTTCTGCTGCAACTGACAGTCAAATCCAGAAGACTGAAATCTGAGACTTTTTCTTAGGAGTTTACGTAATTTATAGATATCCAACCAACAGAAAAAACATCAAGTACATTTTCATCCTGCTTAAATGCTCAGTGGTTAAATCCCCATGCTGGGGAGAAGAGTTACACAAAGGTCTCAGAGCTTCAGAGCAAGATAAACAGTGTATTCTCACCAGTTAAGAGGAGATAACGTGGACCACCGACAAAGGACGAGAACCATGTTTCCCTTATTTGGAAGTATCTGGGACATTAAGCCAGAAGGGAGAGGGTATTTATAGGGAAGAGGCAGAACATTTCCTCCCTCCGGAGTATAAAAAATAAAACACCTTTAAGTCTAATAATTTAATGAATAACCCTTATTTGTATACCCAGATGTTCTGAACAATGTCCGTCTGTATATTCATCTGGATTTGCAAAGGCAGTGAAATGAAATTTCATGTCCTGCTGAAGTTAATGGGATTTGTTTACCTAACACTCTTAGGCTGTGCTACAAAACCCATCGGTTAGTTTTCCTTTTCTGAGGAAGGGTGGAATTTGATTTAAAAAGTTTTTGGGACCCTTCATTATATTTTCTTTTATTGGGGTGGGGGAAAACCTTTATTTTTAGAAAAGCAGGGTGATGCTTTGAGTATTGCAATTAACAGAAGGGGTAGACACTGTTCTAAAATGAAGCAGCCATGTCAATTTTCTCCAAGGTTTATTATAAAAGATTTTGTCCTGAAGCTTGAGTTTGGTTTTTTGTCTCTTTTTTTTCTGTAAGGAGCTATGCTTAGAAGCAGCTGCTTTGATTTACCATGATTCATGTGACTTGCCTGAATTTCATCTTGGCAATGAAATCCAGATCAAGTTGAAATTCCTCTAGCTTTGTTGAAGCCTTCCCAGCAAGCTGTAATCAGGTGGATATTTCTGTGAAATATTTTAAATATTTGGAAAGATTCTCAGTGGAGAAACTGGTTGTGCAAATATCCGATATTTTACCTTCATCCCATACTGCTGATTGCACAGGCAGTTCTTCCAGCTCACTAGTAATTAATTGGTACTGACATTATAGATCGGGTTTTTTTAAACATTCTTGAGTGCACTCTTCACATCACAGGGATGGGAGGGCACAGATAACATCACGTCAGCCTTTCTTAACTTTTGCATTGTAGGAATTTACCACCTGATCTTTATGAAATGTTCTGTTTCTAGCTCACGTCATCGTAGTTTATCATTCAGACTTGACTGCAAAACAGTTTAGGCTGGGATTAGTCAAGTAAGTTGATTGTCATCTATCACAAGGAAGATAAATTATTTTGTTCTGCCGTCAATCTATAGCTGTTTAGGTTGATTTAAAGAGAGGAGTGGGATGGGAGCTCTTCATCTCCCCATCTCTAAGGTGTAGTGCCTGGGCTGAATGGAAAGACTTTTTGTGTGGAATCTAACCTCTTTAAAACACATGCAGATAGTGTAAATAGTGCATAAAAATAACATTTCTGCTTTAATGTAAATGTTAAGACAAAATCAAGAACAGTGAAGAGRTGACACATTTTCTATATTTGCCCTGCTTTAGAGAACGTTTCCCTTGCTTACCTTCTCGTAAAGGATGAATAGCTCGCTCTAACTCTGTTCTTGAGAGTGAAATAGTGGTTATTGCTAAAACCTAGCGTCCCAAAATGCTTTTCATTACCCATGGTGAAATCTAAAGAAGACATTTCTCCATTAATTTCTTCTTTGATTCAAGTAGCGCTGAGGAGTTGTGACTGAGGACAAAATTTGGCTTATGGTTGTTTTCTTGAAGTTTCTTAGACTGTAATGGGCAGCCTTATGCCTTTGCACTGGGGAAGTGCTCAGCTGCCTTCATATTGTTGTAGCAAACTCAGTGGCTTTACGAGGTTCACTGCCAAGGAGGTTGTTAATTTTGGCTGAGGAGCTCCGTTTAATCCCGACCAAGTTTGGAGCTCCTACGGAGTCTGTTTCAGCTGTGCTGTCTGATTGTTTTCCTGTGCAAATATGCAGTTTTGCAGGTTATTTTGCGAGGTTTTTTGTTTGATCAGGAAAATGCTATTATTGTGTTTAATGGGCAGATTATCAAAGGCTTTTATTGGCCATTTTTCGTATGGTCGTATTTTTGAAGGTCAAGCAAAAGCAAGTTTTATTTTGGGTTCAATACTGATGCCATTGTCCCCCTGCACTGAAGATAGTATTTCAGAGAAAAATATTTCCTGATCGGCATGGGGCAGCAGTCACAGGATTTAAAACCCTAGGCTGGTGACTCTGGAGACTTGTCAAAGTCTGTGTTTGATGGGGATTGTGCTTTCCACCTCAATTTTTAGAGGGTGCGGGGATCCCATCTGCCATGGGTGGACCTGCTGGCTGTCTCAGCAGGGAGACCAGAGGGTGACAGAGACATGCCCGTGCTGTCTGCTGCTTCTCAAGCTGGTGGTGAGATGCAGCGGAGCCGTCTGTGACCCGCTCRGGAAGAGAAGACAGTAATTTTTGGTGCTGTCAAACTTGTGCTTTGCATGAGTGTAAGGAGAAAAAGTCATGAGCCTCCTTTCACTGTTTGTATTTGTGGTGCTCAGSCTCTCGCTTCGACCGGCAGCTGAGTCAGTTGCCGTGATTGAAGGGAACCTTTTCTTTCCGAGAGGAAATCTTGCCTCTGTAAATGCCAGATAAACGTCATTTCACAGCCGGCATCAGACGTCCTTTTGAGTCCCTACTGAGGCCTTTCACACGTTGAGAAGCCTGGGTATCTTGGCTGCGCAGTKGGCCATCCCATAGAAAATCATGAGAGGGTTGAAGAACTTCATTGTATCTAGGAAAAGATCAGCGTTTGTTGGCAAAGTTTGTGGCGGGAATGAAACATCAGATTTGTACCTGGAAAGTGGGAGTCAGGAGGGCCTTTCGGTCTCTTTGTCAAATCAAAAAAATTTCTGTATGATCTGACTAGTGGCAYTGAGCTGCTGCTCTTTCTGGTGCAAATCCAGGTGCAACCCATGGAGCAGCGCTGTATGTCCCTCCTGGGCCAAAAGGTGAACCTGCTGTATCTCTGAGCTGATAAGGGTAGCGCTTTAGATCAAGCTGGAGAGGCTCAAGATTTTTAGGCACAAAGATTCAACCTTTTTAATAGCTGTCACACATACGAGAGTTTGCCAGAATGAAGGGGCATTACCACAGCGCGTATCTCCACGTGTCTCGCCCGCGTGGATGCTTGCCTGCCTGCTCAAACGGGAGGTTTTGCCTATGCCAACACAACTTACAGGAGCGCTTTGAAATTGCAGCCTGTAGCATTGAAATTATGCTAATAAAAATCAACAGAATTTTGAATAGCTATTCTTGGTTAGCTACTTCTGTATCAATCAGCTGTGTCAATTTTAAAAGTGTACTTGACAAAAAGGCGGAGGGGTGGCCACTGCCTGTGGCAGCCTGCGTAGTCAGCCCTTGTTTATCTGCAAAGCTTTTGCTGTCTTCTCAAACCCACGTAGCGTGCGGGCTCCTGCTATAGRATAGCAAAAGGGAAGCTGCCAAAAATTAAAACAGATTTATTTTGACACAAAGTAAGTCAAAAGTACAAAAGAGTGCACTCCAATAAGAGGTCCTGTGTGTAAGCGGTTTGTTGTTCCAGCAGATTCAGCTTGGGCTTTCTCTGTTKCTGTGGGTTATGTCATTGTTTAATTTGGTGTTCCTTCAAAACCAACCAGCTGCAGCCATATGCAGAGCCTTAAAGTGCATCGCCTCCGTTATCTTCTTTGTGAGATGTACAAAGCGCTTTCTTAAGATGTAAAATGTATGGGATAGAGATGGGGGGTTGCTGTGTTTTACTAAGAAAGCCCTTTTCTGCCTTCTAATGGACCAACTGCGTGTTCACAGTAGGAATTCACTCAGATCTTTAGCCAATAAAGTAGGAGTTGTTATTGCTGTTGTCCAGCAGTAGCAGCAAAGAAGCAGAGAAAAACAAACCCAASATGTCACTTACACTCCGTTTGTCCCTTGCATCCAGCATTTCATTTCCCATTGATTTTCCTTGCTCCATCCCAATGAAAAAAATACATCAAAACATTTTTGCAACACTTTTTAGCAGAAGTGACTTCATTGCATACATCTGACTGCTTCCACATCTGCTTGATATGAAAACATCTGATGCTTATCCATGTGATAGCAGGTATCTTTTGTTAAAGAAGGATGGCTTGAAGCAGAGACACAAACCATATGATGTGAATTTGCACTCCAGGTATTTTGGAGTACCCTGCCCCATTGACAGTAGGATAYTGAAATAGTTGATGTGAAACTATCAGGATAATAGACATGGATTATGGCCAGGACATCTCTGAAACATGTGATTAAATTCATGCCTAAATTACAGTGGTGTTGAGGCAAACACTTCAGTTATCCTTTGCTTTATGACCTAGTGAGTCTGGATGGCTAGAGRTTTATTTTTTCTTACTTGAGATCTGAAAATGTAAGTTTCTGGGGTTTATGCAGGGTTGTTGTTTTGTTTGCCTTCAGTTATTTAGGGAGTGGCTTGTTTTTTTGCTACCTACGTATGATTTGGTCTTGAAGGTCAAATACTGAAAGATAAGCTCATAGACATCAAGTAAGGCATTTTAGCAAGAGGATTAAGATAGCAAGAGTGGGAGGGCTCTTAGAAATGGAAAACCGAGATGCTCATGCACAGCAATTTTTTAAGAATTAGAACATGTTTCAACGATTGGATCTTTTCTTGAAGTTGGATAACGTYGATCTCTCTACCTTGGACATGGGAGCTGCAGTCACGTTTTATCGCTAGTGTTTTTATTAGCTTTCATGTAATTAGCAGAAATTTGAAATATTTAATACTTAGAATTGAGATCTCATCCAGGTATTTGTAGGCTTAATTAATAATCTTCCTTGGTGTATTGTATTTTAGCATGGTGCGATTGACTGTTTTGAATATAAATATTTCTTTCACAAGTTTTTGATTCTGAAGAGCTCCCCAGTTGTGCCTGTTGTGGAAGTGGTGCTGAGAAGAGTTGCGTAAGGCACCGTGCGTTCAGTGTGACACCGGATTTGCTCTTCTCAGTATTACGCATCTGCTAGGCAGCACGTTGCCCTGCAGTGTATCCGTGACTGGACTGGACTGCCTCCCCGACAAACTGGAAAGATGCATCAAACTGGATTAGGCAGGAATTTGTCCTAGGTCTAATTTTATTCAATATTTTCATTAAGGACTTGAAGGATGGAATAAGGATTGATGCTTATTAAATTATAGTCCATATCAGGCTCTGATAGGGTTGAGAGTGCTTGGTGGGTTAAGGGGGAGGAAAGGAGGATAAGACAGGAGGAGAGTTCAAATGGCCTTGAAAGAAAAAATTTGATCTAGACTAGAGCAAAGTATTACTTTTCAGCCAGTCCTTTTCAAACCAGCTTTTTTTTTTTTTTTTTTTTTTTTTTTTTTTTTTTTCTTTTTCCCGTCTCTGTGGTAGTTCTGTGCAGTAGTTCTGGGAGGTGTAGTAGACTACAAAAACCAAGAGTCAGGTTACTCTATAGACAAAGAGAAGAAGAAACCTCAAAGCAAGCTCTGTAAATGGGTATGTTGCTCCTTAGTTGGTGCTGCTAGGGCCTCAGCTGGAGTGTGGTGGCCAGGGCTGCTACYGCATCTTCAGAAGGATGGAGACCARTTTAAAAAAYRTTTCGGAGGACAGCAGTAAGTGGGATCAGTGATCTGGTAAATACAGGTATGGAAGAAATGCTCTTGCTCTGTTTAAAAAGAAAAAACACCTTCGAGTATGTGAAAGGTTGCAACAAAGAAAGTGATGATGAACTCACCTGTGGTGGGTGTGCAGGGAAGAAGTCATAGGTTTAAGGTGCAGCAGGGAAAGTTGAGGAGATAATCATCCCAATGATGAGGAGAGTTAGATACTGTGGCAGATTGCCTAGCCAAGGAAGTTTTGAGATTGCCACAGTCACGGGGTGGGAGGTTATTTATTTAATTTTGATTTWTWTTTTTTTTWAAATGGGCTAGGCAGACGTCTCCGAGGAATGGTTTAGGTACAGATGGTAGCGTTTCAGTGTAGGAGGATARACTTGATGACCGTGTCACATCCCCTCCGGTCCTGGTTTCTGTGATTCAGCTGCAGCGTGGCATCTGCAGTTTTAGGTTTGTTCTTGTACAAGGAGTTTTTTAATGTATATTTCTACAATTCTCTGAAATGAAAAAGTCTGTATGTGGTGTTCTTTGTGTCTTAAGCTTTGACACCGGCAGACAGTTCACAAAGGAGCTGGGCTGTGTTTTGAAAAGTTCATTTTCTTGTGGGTTGTAGGTTGTGCTGTACGTGACTGATAAAAGATCTTTCCTAGCATTAAAGATGGTCACAGCCCCAATAAATCTGGAACAAATTCTGAGGAAGCATGTCATGTTATGACTGGCATATCTGCGAGCATGGAGCTCTGCTTGAGAATTAGACTAAAAGTTTGCGAAGTGCTAGTGCTGATGTCATTCCTTTGGAATGGAAGGGCTGTTGAAACAGTAAATACTTTCTGTGGCCAGAAGCTAAGTCTTGAGCTGGACCTTTTCCTCTCTGCGAAGGAAAGAATGCAGAACAAACCTAAAATCTGTATTTGCAATGGGAAAATCTTAATTASTTTAGAGCTTTTAGCTATTTCAAACCATTAACATACACAGCTGCTGTTCATGCAAACATGAAAACTATTCATGGAAACTTCAAACTTACCTTGAAATGACAAGTTTGGGTTTTTTTCCTGTTTTTTAAAGCTGTGCTTGGTGTTCAGAAGTATGGCTGGAAAAGTCTGAAAATTATATTTGTACTGTACGTGCAGAAAGGAACATAGACGCAGGCTAACAGAAGCATATAATAAAAGGCTTTAGTTCAGCAAGACTTAACATTGAAACCCTGTTAGCACCAAACAGCTGCTGGGAAAGTATGTCATTTTTAGGGGCATTTACTCTTGGTTGTATCTGTGGAGTTTTGGTTATGACCCAAAACTTTGAAAAAGAGAGAGATGACCGAAATACTAGATGTGGTCCAGGTCTTACAGCTGGCTTCTCTGCTATGAAAGGTTAGTCTGAAACATTGGATCCAAATAACCCACAGCCTGGGAATGAGAACCTAAGGCTGCAGCTTGGGACAGCTATAACATCTACGAGACGCTGAGATCTACAAGATAACTCAGATTTTTATACTGTCCCTCAGAGGACCCCACTGAGCATTCACAAGGAATTCATCCCCACCCCCAGCTTCCTCCTAGGAGGAAGAATTTTGCCATGGCAGATGYGGGGAACAGATGTTGAGAGGAAGAGTTATAACGGGACAGTGACCTGAAGTGTTAGTTGGGCTCTTCCTTGACATGACTGAACTTCTGTTCCCGATGGCAAAGGAGGAAAGCAGCGCGTGTCCRCTGCCTGTCTCGGCAAGCCCCAGTGTTAATGTCGGGGGGTTGACAYACAGAGCTTTTATTTGGTCATGTCACACACTTGGTGCTCAGTTAGCTGAGAAAGAGAGGAAGGAACAAAGATTTAAAAGCAAATCATCTGTCTGTTATTCAAGGACAGTTAGTGCTAAGTAAGTGAATCATGTCCAGCCACCCACCACCATTCCTGAGCAGTTGTAGGTACTTTTTCTGAATTTTAGTCTCCTGTTTTACATCTCCTGTTTTACTTCCCCTTTTCTTCCTCCTGTTCTTCCCCACCTTTCCACCACTGCATCTGTCATGTCTGGGAGACACTCATGCTCCTTGTGCCTAAATGCTCCAGTGAGCTAATCTAGTAGAASAGTCCTCAGTGGCTGATGAGTAACAATAATAGTGAGCCTAGGAAAAAAGGCTTTTCACCAATTCTGTATTATCAGCATACTGCATGTAAGATGGGTTTTTTTCCTCTCTATCATTTTCTGTTTTAGAAAGGCTTCAGCTCTTTGTTGTCTTGGGAGAAAGATGTTGAGCTTGACAYTTAATGTGTTATGAGAGAGGTTGGCAGGTAAGACCAACTTCCTATGGAGGGAGTGTCGTGGTTTAAGCCCAGCCGGCAACTCAGSCCCACACGGCCGCTCGCTCACTCCCCCTGGTGGGACGGGGGAGAGAATCGGAAGGGTAAAAGTGAGAAAACTCGTGGGTTGGGATAAAGACAGTTTAATAGGCAAAGCAAAAGCTGCGCACACAAGCAAAGCAAAACAAGGAATTCATTCACTACTTCCCATGGGCAGGCAGGTGTTCAGCCATCCCCAGGACAGCAGGGCTCCATCACGGGTAACGGTGACTTGGGAAGACAAACACCATCACTCTGAACATCCCTCCCTTCCTTCTTCCCCCAGCTCTATATGCTGAGCATGACGCCATATGGTGTGGGACATCCCTTGGGTCAGTTGGGGTCAGYTGTCCCGGCTGTGTCCCCTCCCAACTCCTTGTGCCCCCCCAGCCTGCTCGCTGGTGGGGTGGGGTGAGGGGCAGACGAGGCCTTGACTGTGTGTAAGCCCTGCTCAGCAGTAACGAAAACATCCCTGGGTTATCAACCCTGTTTTCAGCACAGATCCAAAACAGAGCCCCATGCTAGCTACTATGATGAAAATTAACTCTATCCCAGCCAAAACCAGCACAGGGAGGGATTCACGACAGGTCTCGTTCTCCTTAGCTTAGTCTAGCTCAGGAGAATGAATAAYTATGCTTATTACTGAAAGCAGATCAACCATCCATAGAAACCTGAGAATTTTTTAATGGCTCTTGAAATGGGAACCTAAGAATTTGAAATACTATGAGAAGATGACAATTCTGTGAGCTGCTTTCTCTCTCCCAAAAAGGTTGGCTTCAGTTTTATTAACAAGTTTTTCCATGTGGCAGTTTTGCACTGTTTTTTTTCTAGCTTTCAGACASAGGTTGGGCTTGATGACCTCTCCTGAGGTCCCCTTCCAACCTGAGCTATTCTGTGATGTTGTTATAGATGTCACTCGTGCATATTTATTGCTTTCTGTTTTTAATTTTACATTTGCTCTGTTTTCACAGGGCATTACCTATTATTCATAATTTTCAGTTTGATTTCAGTGCAGGACTCTAAGGCACACGCTGTCCTTACCATACGGTACAGTGATTTCAAAGCTTGTGATGAAAAGGCACTTCTTGCTRTAGACTTTTCTTTCTTTGCTGTTGTTCTTGTAAAATGATGCGTGGCATTAGCAAATCAGTGACATGGGGTACCTYGGTTCTGTACACATGAAGGGGTTGGTGTGTGTGCAAGTGTTCACTTGTACCTGCYCAGTCTCACATGTGAACACTCGGGAGGTTCAGCATGGGAGATATCTGACGTAGTTGGTCAGCATATGTGCATCATCTTATACATCTTATTCTTTAGAAAATGTGATGCAGCGCCCATCCATATATGTATTATTCATCGACTTTAAATTCAAGTCTTAATATTTTTGCACTCACATTGTCACCTTAGGTCTGTGTGTGTCCCATTCTCTCTCTCCCTCTCCCCAAAATCTATGAAGAAGACTTCTCTTCTTCCACCTCCAGCCTATCTGTATAAACTTTTGGTGACATAAATATCCACATTGTCCACATAAATACCCACACGTCCTTAATAACTCAAAGCTTCGGTGTATCTGGTATTCAGAGTCTCCTTGTGAACAAGCTACATACTTGGTGAGCTAATATAAAAAATTTCCTTAGTAGGACTCCTCATTGAGAAGTCTGATTGAAGTACTTGGGTTTTTTTATTATTTATTTGCTGGGTATACCCAAGTCCCTTAGGTCTTAAAGTCAGTTCCTGTATTTGGAGCAGTTTGAACCTTCAGCCCTGACCTGCAGGGGTCAGAGGACTTAGTTACTGTACAAAGCGATCGTTTATCACCGGAGTGGGAAGTGAGATTTCTTTRGGCTTCAGGGTTTATTTTCCTCTCCTGCTTAGTGTGACACAGATAGCATCCTTGCTAGAAAGCAGAGAGAGGAAAGAAAATTCAGTCCACATGTTTGGGATTTAAGGTTGAGAATGATTCACGCGTAGCTTCTGAGGGTTGTAATTAGGGGTGACATAATAACCATAAACTTTCAATAAAATAGTAGCAGCATTTTTGTTGCACTCTGTAGCTGCAGAAGCTGCTTCTGATTAGCATCCCTTCAAGATAAGCCTACGGGACCTCTGCAGTTTCCAGATCTGGATCCAGACTTTTGTGGCACAGTCCTACTTCTGTACTGATGCTGAAGGGAACCCTGATTTCTGAAACACCCCAAACTTTGATGGCATTTTCACTTGGATCAGCATCTCAACCTTTTCCTTAGCCATTTTAGTCCGTCTGTGTAGTTTTCAAGTCAATATTATCTTATGTTGGCTAAATCCTGCGAGTTAATACACTGTATAATACACTCTAAGGGTTATCTACTATGGAAAAAAMCAATCATACTATCCTCCTCTTCTCCTGAATCACTGCTACTCCTTTCTTTTCCAAGTGGCTGAGACTAAAAGGAATCCAGGAATGCATGGAGCAGGAGATCTGTCATTCCCACTCCACACCAAGGTGCATTCTTGTAGGGAGAGATGGGCATTTACACTGGAGTTCTGCCATCAGCATTCAGCCAATTCTGTTTTTCTGGCAGCTGAGCACATGGAATTTTTAAAAAGAAGATGTACTTTTTTTGAAGCAGGTCACAGACAAAAATAAAGACACATTCTTGGGCTACGAGAACTAGGTCAGGCTTTGGGGGAATCATTTGTGAAAGCTGTTGATCTGATCTTACCAGTTTTTCTTTATTAATATTTTTTGCTTCCTATGCCAAATTTGTGTGCTTTTTATAAAGAGTTCCTGCTCGTTTTGGTTTGGGTGCTATGTATTCTTCTGCTTTTGCTAGCAAGCTTTTTACATTAACATTTAAAAAAAAAAGAAAAAAAAAAACCCAAAAAAACAAAACCAGAAAAAAATATGTTCCTAGTTTTCCATTAGAGAATTCTGTAGTGGAAAGTGAGGCCTCTCTGTGCTGCGGTCCAAAAGGAATAAAGCTGCTTTGTGTCACCTCATTACTCTAAGCTGATGTTTTACCTCAAGACGTTTTGGGGGGGGGAGGATGGGGGAAAGGCTGATTCCACTGCTCAGATGATCGCCTCTGCAGCACCTTGTGTTGCTCAATTAGTCCGTCTAATTTAGGTTGCGGTATTTCACGCCCTGCAAGAGCTGCTGTACCAGGCGTAAGGCTCGGAGAGGGAGGACGGATTACTGCTAGTCAGGCATCCGAATTAGCCTGGTGTGACTTCATTACCTCCGTAGTTGAAAGGTGGCTGCTAAAAGRGCTTTGAGCATTACATGATTACAGCATTTAAGGACAGGTAGCTGTAGGGTGGGTGCCGGGGCTCGGGGCAGGCACCCTGCACAGCTCGTCTGGGCTTTCCCCGCAYGGGGCGAGGATGCTCGTCCTCTCCGGTAGCCCGGTGCTCTGGCGAGCAGGCGGATAGCCCAGCCCTGCAGCCGATGGAGTAAGGGTGAGTTTGGTTAACAAACCAGGATTAGGTTCAGCAGTAACTGAGCGGTAGAAACCCCTGGGCTTCTTCCGCAACTGAGCTTTGGAAATAAGATGGTTTTGCTCTGTGAAAGCAAATCCCAATTAATAACATTGTTCGTGGAGGACACCTCTACAAATAATCCCACCTTTCTGAATATCTGCAATTACTGGAATTTTCATTCCCTCCTTTTTCTCTTTTATAATTTTTTAATATTAATCCATGTAACTGCATATCTTAAATTCACAAGAGCAGAACAGTTGATGCTTGTGGACAGGTAATCTCTTTCTCTCTTCCCCACTCCCCCACCCCCCACCCCATACAAATTCCTGCAGAATTATTGACATAGCTGACATTTTTGTTTAATTTTGGTCATTTATTTTTCTTCCTATTTCCACATTCTCTATTTTACAGAATTTGATTCAGAAACAAAAAGGGTTCAAGACATTCTTTCTGGAATGGAGAAACCACAGGTATGTGATCCCAAATTACCACACACACACAATAAATAGCAAGCGTGATAAGTAGATTGTGTCACAACATACTGGTGATTTCACAGGGGAGCACCTCTGAATTTTTTCTTTAGTAGATTGTTGCTGCTGTATATATCCAACTCATTTTGCCGGGATAAAAATGTGAAGCATGTTTTGTGCTCATGGGTATTTGTGGGCTCTGCCCACTGCAGGAATCGCACCAGTCGCCTGTTTCCAGAGGACAACTCCCAGTATTCATAGTGCGATGGGGAACCCAGCGCACTGGGGTGATTTACATAGCTCCTACCCCCTCTCTCCTGGATTTATTTTTATTTGTCATGAGCAATTTATGTCTGTAATCATGATTAAATTAAGCTAATTCTATAATTCAATGGCAATTGCTATATTCAGTTTGTCTAAGCCATAAAAGCACATGAATTGTAATTGAAATTGAATCACCATGCTGGACATGACCGCAGTCAGGTAAGATTATTAAGAAATCCGGTTGTAAGCCCTTTGAATGTGTTGTTTTTCTAGTTTGGTGTGTCAAATGAAAACCAGAAGGGTGCTGTGGATCTAAATGAACGGTCCAAATGAGCACTTGAAGAAGCAATCCTGAGGCAGAGGGAGATGGCTGTGCTTTGGGAGTTTTACCTCCTTTGCTCTGTCAGGGCTCAGGCCTTTCTCTGTCCAGCTGGAAAGCTAGTAAACAAATAAGAAAACTAAAAACAAAAAAGAAAAAACAGTTGGAAAGCTCATCTAAAGACTGGGTTCAGTARTAGCTGATAGAGGCTGGTATAAAGAAATTCTGCAGTGGGAGCATGAAGGGGTGGCTGCTCCTTAGATGCAGAAGTGGCAGAGCTCAGGGACAGGCAGGCGTGAGTGCAAGCTGGGTTTTATTTTTAGGATCTGTTCTCTTAGATGCTTTTGTTCTGAATAAATACAAAAGGTGTTYGGTCTTAAATTGCTCAGTCCGTAGGTGTTGGATCCTACTGTCATGGCATCTACAAGAGCAGGTTCAAAGCCAGCCAGAATCTAAACCAGACCTGCAGAGATGATAAATACCGGGGGGCTGCAGCCCGAGTTTCTGTTTGCAAGAAGGAAAATTGCTTTATTTCATGTAGAGCCAAGTGACAATACTAAGCTGAAGACCTGAAAGAAGAGTTTCTGGGAGATCAGAAGGGAAGAAAGTGCAATTATCACAAATTAGGCTAGTTCATTGTAGAGAGTGAGTCGATATTTTTGTATCGAGGACTACCTGAATGTTGCCCATCTGGTAAAATGCCACAGTTAGATTCCTTTTACAAAGATCCGGAGAGCTGACATGAACAATGTGTTATTTCATACTTAGATCTATAGAGGTAAGGAGAGAAGCTGTTTGAGCAGGATTCTGAGCTCTGTACCATTAGATTTATGGTAACCAGAGCACTTAAAGCAGAGGGGAACAAAAAACTACCAATAGACAAAAATAATTTTCCTTGAATCATTTCAAGAATAGGAATCTTGTAAAAAAAAAAAAAAAATCTAAAACATGATAAATGCTTGTTCAATGCTAACGACATTTAGTGAGAAGATGCTGGGGATTATCTATTATTCTCTCTGTGACTTTGACATTTGTAATTAAACTCTTAGGAGTCTCCCAAACCATTAATTGCTATGAATAATTATGTTGTATGCATAGTCAGTATTATATCTGATAGAAATGCATGATATTATGCATAAATAGTCAGCTGGGCCATATTTCTTGGTGAGCCTTATGCATATATGAATGAAAAATAAAACAACGTGTAGAAMAATGATGGTGTAGAAAGAAGTGACACAATTAAAACGAAAGGGCACAGAGCAGTCAGTCAGGGGCAAGCCGAGCGGTGCTGTGTCTGCARCACATGGCTTTGATGTGTCCAAGCGAGCAGCTCTCTCCACCATCTGAAGCCCTCTGAGCAACTCCCGCAGGAGACTCCGCAGTCGTGGTGTTGCTTGGAGCCATCTTTAATATAGCTTGTCCAGGTACCGCTCTGTGACAAAGTCTCTCTCACCTTTCCGAGTACGAGATACAMACACTTTTAAAATTAATAATTTATAAAAAGTCTGTTTTCCATAAGAGGTGTTGTTACCTGTTTGAGAGACGTGCAGCCAAACTGTAAATTTAATCGYCGTTTTATCCCTTTGACAGCAAAAATTTTGAAAGAAGCCTTTTGCTTCCCCCCCCCCCCATGTTTCTATTTAAACTGAAATATATTTTTAATTTGCATTATTGCAGACAAAGTAAGCATTCTCTGAAGCAAATACCTCGGTGAGGGAAGGGAAACTTGATTCTGGGTTTCCGAAGTGGCGGGGGGCAGCGTCGGTGCGCCCGGCGGCGCGGCTGCCGAGCGGCTCGGGGGGCATCGCCTCCCGCGGGGACACGCCGCAGGTCCGCGGGGTCGGAGCGCAAACACTCGTTTGACTTTCCAAAAGGCAGCCTGCTCCTGCTGACTTGCTCTGCGGCAAAACTCATATTTAATCATTGGGATCTTTGCCTAAAACTGCAGGATTAGACCCATAGTTTAAAAGCGAAATCTCGACCCAGTAATAACCGTGTATTCATTTGACCCCCAAGTCTTTCAAACATTGCCCTCGAGGGAGTGAACGAATGTTGCTTGCAGTGTAGTTCTCACACATACAATAAAACCCCGAACCACACGATGCCTGTGAATGCTAACCCGGAATTTGAACGATAATGAAAGTTGTACAGAAACATTGTTCATTACCTGAAAGACGGGAAGGACCGATATTCATCAGTCTTGTAACCTTATTAAAGTCGTGCAGGAGCTGGGATTCTTTCCCAGGGGTYTTCATAAAATAATTATTTACACCACCGAGTTTTGATAGAGTAGAAAGGAGGCATTTGCTGTGTAAACCGAGAAGTTTTCAGAAACTAATTAACTGTGCTTTTCACCAGGCATACGAAACTCCTTGTGGGAGAATCTTTTGTTAGGTCTCAGCTAAAAGGCCAAGCCAGTCCTGTTCTAAGCGAGCGTGACARTTTTGGGGACAGATGAGACAGGCTGGGGTAGCTAGAAAGCAGCACAGAGGTTTACCTGTCCAGCCTGTGAAGAAGTGCTCTGGCTGCTTATATTTTGGTYGGATGAAATTAGGGCAGCATTAATGAACAATAATTTTTTTTATTTTTTTTTTTTTACTTACAGCTAAGTATTTTTGTCTGCAAGTTCAGTAGTGGCATTAGGCCCACTATCGTGAGATTAGGTGTCCTGTTCCTTACAGCATTGAAAAAGGCTGGTCTGGATCTGTTTAGCTGCTCGCTATCTATGGAAAGGTGCTTGTTTTCCTAGGTGTAAGTAAGAAAAGTTGGAGGTAAAGCTACTGAGCTGGTTTGCGAGTGCCTGCTTGTTATTCTCAGCATATCATAACCCCGTTTATTTAACTCGCCCTTTTTCACAGCAAAGCTAGTGCTTGCTGCTCCAGGTGGGAGTTCCTCGGTGAAGTTAAGTGGTGGCTTTGGCCACTAAATCAGATATTGAAGAGATGCGCCTTTGGCTGGTAAACGTGGTACGATATCGAGCCTGTTAGCCGGTGAGCAGCAGGTAGGTTTATCTCTAGCCATACAAATAAATCCRTTCCCAGCGCTCGCGCTGACGAGCACAGTTCTGTTCTGCTTTCTATACCCAGGGAGTGTATAGATTTGCCTTTTCTGACTTTATCACGCAGGCAGTGACCCCTCACTTGCTGTGTGTACTCAGTGCAGCTAAGAATTGTATTTAACGATTTCTGGTGTTTATTTTTAAACCTCCACCAGCAGTTACTGTGTACATAACACCACCAAGGCAGGCCAGCAGCCACTCTGAACGCGCTATCAGTAAGAAGTTAATGGTGTAGCTGGAGCAGCTTAGCAACTGGGTTTGGACTTTTATCCTCTGCATGGAAACGCCTGCACACTGACTTCAGAATAATAGTCTAAGAGTTTCTAGCAGTTAGTCCATAAGATACTTTCTCTCATTTTAAGAAACTATAAAAGACCTAACTTTTTACAGATTGCTAAAGTTCATGAAAGGCCAGAGTTTTTGCCGTACGCAGAATATATACGTGTGTCCTTGTGAGTAGTCATAGAGAAAAACATTTCAATAGAACATTGGCAGGATATCATGCCTCCAGCTCCAAGTCTGTCTGAATTTATGAAAAACAATTATGCAAGCATATTTCCATAATAGAAGAAACTGCGTGTTGATGGGCTGAGCTGGCATAGGAGTAATGTATGTTTAAAAAAAAAAAGTCTATCCAGTTTTCTGATCAAAATATTATTTAAAATACAGACTTTTAGCTCTAAATATCTGTCACAATTTCATTCTTACACATGTGTATGTATATATCTCAAAAATCTAACTTATCTGTCTTATTTGGATCATTCAAGATTCTTATAAGCTATCTAATCCAGTATCAGTGTTCACTGGTCCAAGTTTTTGAAGCAAACATTGATTTCACAGCATCAGAAAAATGTGACTAGAGCAAGAAATCCTGTGAAAATTCATACAAGAATTTGCATGTTCATATTTTTTACAAAAAAAAGCTTGATGCCACTTAAAACTTCTTGCCTTACAATTTCTTTTTCACATTAGGTTGAACAGAAGTTTTGGTTTTGGCAAGACTTAAGTGTGCTGCTATAAATTAAAACCTTTTACTTTGGAGAGCTCGGTGTTTAAGTTAAGATGAGATGTTTCATGGTGTCACCTACTTGTCAGTCTGTTAAAAACAGATTTACGACTTGCTCAGAAAGAATCTGCTTGATATATGGATGTCTAACAACAGTTGCAGTACTCTTCAGCTGGAAGCAATGTGTTTTCATGTGAGAAGTTAAATATTCTCCATTATATAAAGATACCCAGAAGCCGGATTTGTAAACAAGCAGTTTACAAGCTGATTGCTAATATTTCACTACCAAATCATTTATGGGTAAGGTGTTTCAATTGTCTCGAGAAAAGTGTAGGAAATGTGTAACTGAGCACCTGCATCATTCATCTTACACCTTCTAAAATAACAACATTTTGCTCTGTGTTGGAAAAATCTGTTAAAATGATAGAACCAGTGAAATTTGATGCGTAGGAGAAATGAATAAAGAATGTAAAACCTCGTGCTTTGATTCCTCCTCATGGAGGCTAGCTAAAAAAATATTCTTTACATTTTCACTCCCATTAAGAAAGAAAAACATAGTCGTTTTTGTTACGAAAAGTGGGGAGTTTGTGGCAGAGAGCTTGAGGCTATGGAGGCTTTGAGGCTTCCCTGGGCTTTTTTCAGAAGACATGCATAAAATTGTTGTGCTGTCTTTCCAAGATAGCCAGTGCAACTATTGTTTTTTATTTCTTTTTCTTTTGAGATGGGGGGGGGGGGGGGGGTTTTTTTTTTTTTTTTTTTTTTTTTGGGTGGGGGGGGGGGGGGGGGGGGGGGGAATTTTTTTTTTCTTCTTCTTTCTTGGCTTGATAACAGAAGGCTGTTCTCTGGGAAGCTGCTCTTTGGTACGCGCAGCTGATGAACGATGCCTGCAGCACCCTGCCAGCGGGCTCTCCTGGTGAGAAAGGCGATGGTAGTTCTGTAAGCTCGGTCAGTCTAGAGTTATGTGGAGCTGTGTTTCCAGAAGGATATAGCTGCTCTGGTGGGGTGATAAAGTTGTTTTGGTCTAGGGGTTTGAGGTATTTTTTCCGTGTTTTATTAAAAGAGAATCCTCACCCATCTGCCATTGAGGTATCGCACCCAGGGGTGACTACAGATCATACACGCGGTCTTTCTCTCAGGGCACAAAGTGATTGATTTGCAATGTAATTTTTAATTGGCAAGCTGGACTTCTGTTATGATTTTCCCTTATGCTTTTGAATCAGAGTGTAACCTTGCAGATTGGATTGGGTTTTTCTACTTATTTGCAGTTGAATTATTGCAGTTTCAAATTACAAGAAGGAACAGGATTACTGAAAAAGCCAGCAGAGTTTTATTAGAGAATCTCCCTAAGAAAAGCTTTAGAAAAATAATTGCGTACAAAACAATCTATAGGATGAAGTCTTTGTTCCAGTTAGTTCCACCTCCCTTCTGGTAACGGCCACGGCAACAGGTACCTCCAGAATGGTGCGAGGCATCCTTTGCTGGATGCTCAGACAATGACGAGCCACTTCACTGCAGGGGGACATCTCTCTGTATTCCTCATCTGTTAGAGATTTATGCCATGAATCTGTTTTTTTGTTTGTGTTGTTGATGACTGTTTCTGACCCTACTTTTCACCTCTAGCTCTGAAATTTCCTTTTCACAAGAAATTGATTGTGAAGATGCAAGCAAAAAGCAAATACTTAGGGGATGGTTTTGTTCTTGGAATTCAGGGTAACTGATGTTTCTTTTATAGGTTACAAATATTCAAGCAAGAACAGTTTTACTTTCCTGGTCACCTCCCACTGGCCTTCTAAATGCAGATAGACACAACAACGGTTTGCCTTACACCTGTACCTATGAGGTTGCCTTATCAGATAAAGGGAGGGATGGAAAATACAAGATAATTTACAGGTAACAGCGTCATGTTTACACTTGTGTTGCTCTCAAATTGTGTTTTTGCTGGGAATAAATTCTCTGAGCTTTTCAGGGTGTATTTTGGCATGCCCATCAGTCACAGAAGAAAGGCACGTTTGAACACCCTAAAATTGCTCCTTCGCTGTCCCGTCAGCCCCCCTTGCTGGAGAAGCTTGCAGGGACCTGGTTSAGTGCATGTCAGAAGGTCCCTAATCGCCTTCCCCTCCCACCTCCCTGGCACGTGGCAGATCTGGCGTACGATGCTGTCTCTCCCATTGCCAATGAAAAGGTTACTTTTTCCCTTAGGCTAAATGTCAAAACTTTTTGTGTATACCATGCAGGCAGGATAGCTGCCTTCCTAATGGGCTAAATTTGTGTGGACATGCATAATTAAGAACGGTAAAGCTTGCTTTTTGAGCTAACGAGCAAAAGTTGAGGGCTTTATGCTTTGTAGCATCTTAGATGAGCAGAGGAGGGAGCACACCAATCAGTAGGCTGTATAGGCTCCCCAGAAAAMCCCAAATACTTGGCTCTCAGCAGTCTTCTGTAAAAATTCTGAGGCATTTCTCTGCCTCTCCTTCCAGTGATCCTCTGAGCTCATTCTGTGATCAAGTACATATGGTGTTTGCCTTTCTTTTTCCCCACTAATGATGTCAAGGGTAGAAAATTTTGAGATGTGACTTCGGCTGTTGTGAAATAGCTAATCCTTCCCAAATCTCATTAAATGGAGTCCAGGTGGTACGGCATTTATGGAATTACCTTTCGAGACCAGACTATCTCCTTTCTTAAAATGTCCTGTGAATTAGGGTATTCCTCCTGGTAYGCTAAAGGCAGGTCTGCTTGAACTGTCTTGGATAATAGTAAAAGAGCATATTAACCAGGGAAACGCTGCCTGATTTTTTTTTTTTTCTTGGTGTTTACACTAGCTGTTTGTGAGCCAGTGTGTGCATCTCTATAGGTTGATGTGCGCTGCTGAGCTCTAAAAATGGAAGGAGGCTTTCTAGTACTTCTTGTGCTTGCTGGTGTGATGGCTGCACATTTTCTCCTGGTTATGAAATGTTGTGCATCTGTTTTAAAGCTGCTAGTAGTAATCTGTCTCCTGCTGCTGGCCGGAGTACAGCTATTAGCTTAATGTGGTAAGCTCTGTCACGAGCAGCAGTAATCATCATTACTATAGGCAAAAGAAAGTCTGCAATATGTTGAATACATTGTCTTTGCAAGGAGGTGCACTCATTTCAGAGGGAAAAAAGTGAATTTGCAGAGCATTGGACTGTATGAAAAAAAGAGAGTGGATTTCTGGCAGCCCAGCAGGCATGTGCTTTCTGGTTGATTTTGTTGTCTTGATTTTGAGGTATCTCCCTGTATTTGTCCAACTATCTATGAAATACTTCTTTATGCTAAACCGAGAATCTTCTTGTTTCCCATATTTTAATAAAATCATGAATAAGCCAAGCACTTACATGAGATGGCTATTACTTATTAAACCCTGACCTGTACCTTAATCTTCACAGAATTGGCAACACATGACTGAGCCTAGTGTTCATTTACCAGCAAACAAGCCAAAAGGAAAAAGAATAGCCCTTACTATGTTGGCTACATTTGAAATTAATAGATTATGTGCTGTTTTTTTCCTAAAATGTCTGAAACACTGTGCTTTTGCTTTCCTTGGTATTGAAAGAGATCTGGGTCCAGCTGTTAGGGCATTAATTAAACGTGTCCTTGACGTGGTCCTCACAGAGAGTGTGGTTCTGTAAGAGAAAGCAAATAAGTGAAACGGTTGTGCAAGAAGCTTACTTTTCCCTCTGAAGTTCAATGACACTCACTTTTTATAAAGTTTTTTGAAATAGTGAGTGTGCAGAAAGTACAAAAGTAATGTCTCGATTCTGCTCTTTTCAGCTCTGGGAGGGTTAAAAAACACAATGAGCTTTATGCAAATATCAACAAAATGTAAGGATAGCATTGAAATAAACCCATTATAGCTAGTTTACTGTAAAAATTGGCGTGATAACTGCTTTTTTGCTATGTATGTGGGGCTTTATAAGGTTTTCAAGGAACATGAAGTGTGTCGACAAATTGTTTGTATATTGTTTACTACTGGTTTTCTGTGGTGGGATTTTTTTCTTCTTTCAAATCACAATATGAGGGAGTCGCTAGTCACTGGAAAATCACTAGTGTGATACTGCTTTTCATAATTTATTGATTTGTTGGTTTTTGGGCTTTTTTCCCCGCAGTGGAGAAGAATTAGAATATAACCTGAAAGACCTTAGGCCAGCAACAGATTATCATGTCAGGTGAGTTAGTGTGACTATGAATGTCACTTAAATATAAACTCTTCAATTATATTAGAATAAATGTGAAAGTTTTTTATCTAACTATACAGTGTAGCTCAAGAATTTTGTGGTCACCTCTGTAGGTGTTTTTTCAATGGCTTCTAAATGTTTTCTAATAGATTTTATCCTGGACTTTAAGTTACAAAAGTGCTTTTTGAACAATACATTTTCTGTCTTGTTGTTGTCATTGCTATAGTAAGAGGAAGAAAAAAACATCTATGTATCTGTATTTCTGTCTATATGTCTGGAAGTGCTTGTGTGTCAAAGTGGGATACCTCAAGCATCTTCAAAATTTGTCTAAAGCAACTGGCGTTTGTCCAGTTATTGTAATACAGGTGTGCTAGCAGTGAAAGTTCTCCAGCAGTTTTTTTCATAAATACTCCTTGCTTCATGAAGTAAATCTGCTGATCCATCTGACCATAGTAATTTCAGCATTTATTCCAAAAAAAAATGGATTCACATTGGCCTGTCTTGATATTTTTAGAGCATACTTCTCTTTAATTCTAAAAATGTGTTTTACACATTTATTAACTATTAACACATTCTCAGTTTTGCACCCTGATGTTTTTAACACCATCTGTGTTGTTATCTGCTCATGTTGGATTTTTTTAAAGACTYTGCTTATGAACCAAGGCTTCAAATTCACATCCTGTTCACTTATGCTCAATATCCTTTTAAAAAAAATTCCTTTCGCTCCTGTCTATTGTTTCCTTCTGTTTTTCCAGACAAGGGCTAGGTTTGGCATGCTTTTTCCCATCAAGGCTGCTACCGTTTGTAAAACTTTAAAGAACAAACACCTCACTTCTGAGCTCTAAAAAAGACCCAACACCAARATGTGTCTGTCTTTCTCTGATATTATAGCTTCTTTTTTTTTTAAGGGTATTTTCTAGTGGAGCCCTAAAGTAGAAGCACAGGACCAGACGTAACTTCTTGTAAATAGGAGACCCAGGCTCCCAGGCCGGGCAGTAGTCCCAGCCCTAGCAGCAAATGGATGGTGGCGAGGAGGAGGAGGTTGTAAAACACTGCTGAGCTTCCTGCTGTAAGCAATTGAGCAGCATTTTTAAAGCCAGCGTCAAACAGCAGAGCGGCTGCCATGCGAAGCGTGGTGTTGGGGTCTCATGCGATTTTTAGGGGCGCTGGGGGTATTTGCCCCATGTCCCGGCTGATTTCACTCCTGCGGTTCCCTCCGCCTTCCTGCAGGTTTGCCAAATCATAAATCGTTTGTGAGCAGTTAGCAATAACTTTTGTTTAAAAAGAAGTGGTGACTGCTAAACATAAAAGTCAGACTTAAAAAGCAGCAGCACGTGTTTGTAGTGGAGGGAACCGGCACTGAAAAGGCCGACTGTTTGCTTTCCACGACAATTTTTTTTCTTCACTGAAACTGCGTTATGTATTAACGACTGAAGAAATAAATCTGTTAAGTAAAGAAATTTATGGGGCCAGCAGTTACTCAGCAGACCGCCTTGGGTCTCCTTAACCTTGGCAGCATCTCTCGGGGCTTCGTCTCCGCACAGACGAGCTGCTTGCGCTTGCTCCCGCCCTGAGCACCTGGGAGGACCCGGTTCGCTCTGAATCTACCTCCTGCAATTCTTCARGGACTATTCTTTTGGTACCTTCAGAGATGACTGTGCTCAGTGTTTCGATGACTTGCAGAAGATGCTTGTTAAGCTCATTTTTGCATGCTTGTATTCCCCGATGGTGTGTGTTTGGTGCTTGGCTGTGCTGATTCCCGGCACACGTACATGCCCCTTGCCAGGTGCAGACTCAGTTAATTAATCGCATTTGTTTTCACTCCTGRCTGCTAACAGGTGATGGGTAAAGCAGTGCTGTAGCAGTTCTTGTGAACCTTCCTCTAAAGATTTAATTCTACGTAGGTGGCCATTGTACATAAATTACTCTTATCTACTGAAAACAAATTTAGAAATTGCCCTTTCTTAAACTCTGCATTCAAGTACACAATAGCTACAGCCAGCTCAGAGGTCATCGTCTGGTCATGGTTTGAACGTTTTTTTGAGTAGAAGACTTCCAATTTGCACTTTTCTTTTGCTGTGTACAAAATGTGAAGGGAAAAAATAACATAATTAATTTTTCAGAGAARAGCACCTTGTGAGGAAGTGCTCAACTATATTGTATTTGCTTTCCCACATTATTTGGTGTTGTGTATCCCCCTCTGTGCTGATATATAGAGGATTTGCCTGAAAGCAAATTTGCTTTGAAGATTTTTAGTTTATCAGAGTAATGTTCCTGAGCTGTGCTAGTTCTAATTTATGGAGGTCCACTAAGCGTGGACACCTGAGCTRTGTAGGAGAAGCTTGTACCCATGGAAGGAGACCAGCAGTTTCCACCGCTCAATATGGTACATGTGAATCAAGTGTAAACCAGGCATTGAAGTTTATAACTTTCTCTTGAGTTCATACTTTCTGTTGTATTGTGAAGAGGATTTTAGCACWGTGTGTGAAAGTCTGGCAATAGGCAAGGAAATAGCGGTGGAAAGAAAAGGTGATGATGACAACTCAGTGGTCTGTGGGAGTATTTGCACAAAACACTGTAATGTTCCTCTTCTGCTGTGAATTTTTTTGCATACTTGTACCAAGTGAAGTAGAATAATGCTGGTCTGTGAGAAATCTATCGTTAGTGGACAGTATCATGGATGCTTTGGTAGTCAAATACTGTGGCTGAGGCAGTGCTGTCTCATCTTATAGCTGTCGGCAAATTTATAACCCATTTGAATATTGTTTCCAGGGTATATGCAATGTACAACTCAGTAAAGGGATCCTGCTCAGAGCCAGTCAGCTTCACCACTCACAGCTCAGCACCAGAGTGTCCCTTCCCACCCAAACCCTCGCACAGGACCAAAAGCTCCTTAACCTTACAATGGAAGGTAGGTAATGCTTGGATTAGTCAAGCAAGCAGTGAAAAATGCAGTTTCCYGACAATGAGCATAACTGTTGAAAATAATTGAAAGCTGAGACAGTCATTTTTCGGTAAGGGACTTGAACTTGCTGTACTCTGACAAATCCCTTCCCATGCACTGGCTTGACTGTTAAAATGTATGTGTTTCATTACGTCCAGCTTCTTCTCGGTATTCGTTAAGAGGTTGCCAAGCTGTGTGCAAACCCCAAGCTTCGGTTTCCCTTTAAACTGTAGTCATTTGCCTGGGGGGGAATTAGTTTTCTCTTATTCCCAAAATCATCTTTTGTTTATTTTTGTTCATAGGCACCCATTGATAATGGTTCAAAAATCACCAGCTACCTTCTGGAGTGGGATGAGGTAAGTAGTAACTTGAAATAAATACATAAATAAATGGCACTCAGACTTTACAAGGATTTGCTGAGTAAAGAAAAATAATTAAATACAGGAGAAAGTCAAAGTAGGAAAATGAAATCCTGATGGCATTAGGTAAAGAGCTGGAAAGGTGAAAGGGGCAGTGGGGGGAAAACTTTTCATTCAGTGTATTTTATGGAGAGACAATGTTCTGCTTCTGTACTCTTGAAATCTAACTTTTTATTGCTCATTTGGTGTACTTTATTTGTTAATTAGCAGTACTTACTATTTAATTACTCGTGATGTATCTTAGAGTTCTGTTCGTGATCTCTTTCTTTTGGATGCTGTCTGAGCACAGAATAAAACACTGTTCCTGCCTCGAAGGAAAATAGCCATGATCTTGCAGCCCTTTCTACAGAGAATGTATTCAGGGTCAAAATAACAGTGTCCTTTACATAGTGGCAATTAGTCCCCTTCCAGACACAAAAGGAAATAAGTTCTCTGTCCTAAATATCTTACATCGTTAGTGAAGAGCGTGCTTCGGGGAGAGTGCCAAAAGCAAGAGATGTGGAGCACTTGCTGGAGGTGGGTTCTGGTTGTGAGTCCTCCCTCCATCCCCTAATTCCTTTCTGCCTCCTTTCAATTGTGCAAGCCATATTTCTGCAGAAAGTATGAGTCAGTGAATATCATCTTCGAAAGAAAAAATATGTATTAGGTGACGAAAAAGGTTTGGGCAACACTTAAAGAGAAAAGAAGTGATGACTMAGGAAATGAAGAGTGTGAAGGGGTGTCTAGTTGTACAGTCTGAGAAACATCTCTTGAGGTTTTTAGTAGTCTAAAAATAATATTCTAAAGGGATTATTCTGGTAAGAATAGTTTTCTAACATTTCGCTAGTAACGTGTTCCCAGATCATTCTGCTACATGTTGGAYGTTTGGAACTGCTCACTGTGCAAAYATTTATTGTATGTATTATCACAGCAAGCGGGGTCTACATGATGAGAACCCCACTGAACGGAACTAAAATTAAACAATAATTTCAGAACGGCTTGCTGTCCCTCTCTGCATAATGGAAGGGCAAAGATCGTCAGTGAAGAAGAAAAAAGTGGAGTGTGAGATCTGGGAAAGGAGATTAAAAAGGCGTTTCTCCAAAAGAATGGTTCAGGATGATCCCATTACCCCTTCTGTGACACCCTGACTGTGCAGTTGTGATCTCTTGCAAGGCTTCCAGTAACTTGGAGCCATGGGAATGGAACAGGACCGAGCAGTGAAGCAGTGGAAACGTGAATGATTCCAGCCTGCAAAGGGAAGTGAAGCAACAGAAGGTCTTGTCAGAAGAAAGACCAACAACAGACCATTAATACAGTGCAAATACTTTTGATGTTAATTTTGTCCACATGGAGCCTAGTCATAATTTTGGATATATGTAAGACAATTCTAAAATGCTTTTGTCCTTTAAATCCTTTAATACTGAGTATATAGCTAGAGTTTTGTCTTCAGAAAGAATTGTTAAGATGTCTGTTTTTCACAGGGCAAAAGTAGTTTGGTTTAGGCTAGCTCAAGTACCAATGGGGAAAAACAAAGGCATCCTGATTCCCCTAGTCTATCTATTTTAATTACCTTGTTTTCTCAGTAACGATCCTGAAATCTGAGATCCCAGTGGATAGCTAGCCAGCAAAGATGAAAGAATAATGGCCCTGCACAAATTAATTTGGTACATCTCCAATGGTTTGACAAGACTTCTGACTAGATGTCTGGTTGTGAGACAGTTAATGCCACAGATGTAGCTTCTCTGAAAAATGTTTTCCTCTGATATGAGACAAAAATGCAATTTTGAGTTGCTGAATTAAAACTTGCTATTAAGACTTATTAAAGAAAAAGCCTGAAGATGCAGGTTGGCTGTGCCTCATCTACCTGCGAGGGCGAGCTCGGCAAGCTGCTCCACTCACTTTTTCATGTGCCGTTGCAAGTTGTGCCTCCGACGTAGGGTGCAGTTAGCTACGGGAGTTAAGGCACCCAAGTACAAAAGAGAATTCACTTGCAATGCCCTGTACCCTCGCGCTTGGTTGTGTAAACTCCACGTAAGCAGAAGCACTAACTTTATTACAATGCCACACTGTGTCCTGGTGAAATCAAGAARTGAATACATCAGGGAAGAGGAGAACGCTTGCCAGGCAACAGCGGACGCTCTGCCAGATCYCAGCTAGAGCAACATTCATTAGCTACAGGGCACAGAATAAAATATAAACACGGGAAAATCAGCGATCGGAAGGAAATTAAATTGTGGCTGCAAAGCAGAGAGGGCTTTGCATGAGTGGAGAAGAAGAAATCTATCCGATGATAGAGTTAGAAAAACACCGTAAAATGGCAGTCTGCCTTGAGAAGCTGAGTGCCTTCCTAGGGAAGGATAGCGTGCGAGTGAGCCGTGGAAAGCCCTCGCAACACAGACGTGACATGCGGATCCTGGAACGCTGTCGTGCAAAGGCTGCAGCCTCACACTACAGAAACAAAACTGGCATCAGGCACGGGAGACGTGGCGAGTGGTGGAGGTGGTCGGGCGAGCGTGTCCGGCTGTGTCCCGGGAACACGCTGGCGTGTTCCCCCAGCTCGAGCTGTGCTACTCCCACCAAGGGWAGGGGCTCCAGCAGCCCCTTCGCGCTCCCGCACGATGGGTAACAGGTTGTCCCTCTCTGGGGCAGTTCGGATTTTGGAGCGTGTCTGATGCTCAGCAATACCTCAACTAGTTCCTCCTGTTTTTACAGGGCAGAGGCATAGTTTATAGCATCTAAAATGCAGCCMAGAGTGTAGGTGGCATCACCTGTATATGCAAAAAATAAATTGTTGCTGTAGAATGACAGCAGAAGCGGCATGTTTTACGGCTCTAGGATTAGGCGAGGTTGTAAATTGTAGCAAGAGGACAGCATCTCACCCCTCCGTGGCTGCAGGGCTGAGGTGCTGCAGTGCCAGCTGGGTGCTGAGGGGGGGTCTGCCTGGGACCCTGGGTGCAGCACTCCTCAGCAAGCCCTGTGCCACCCCACGTGCCTACCCCAGGTTCCCCGCTTCTCTGGAGGGTCGCTCAAGGAACGGGAGAAAGGTGTTTGAGGCAGGGTTTTTTTATTTTATTTACTGTATGWTGCTGAGAATGGATATGCAGTACTGTTCCCATTCTCTGGTTTAGCTGTCTTTTCTCATAAATACTTTAAAAAATCTTCTCTTGCCTCATTAGATGAGCCTTAGATGAAACACAAATGATTTGCTTTTGTTTCTTCATTGGAATTAGGTGTGCTGTATTCYGACCTACTTTGATGAAGAGAAGGTTATGCTGCTTAATATGTCACTACCTAGTGACATAGTCAGACATAGCTAGTCCTACCCAGCTGCTGCTTCTTCCATTTAGTTCTGAGTTTTGGKGTTTTTCCTGACCTGCAGACTCTGGAAGATAGAGTAGTCAATAGAGAAAGCTATTCCTGCTATTCCACCTTTTCCCTTCCCAATTTGGATTAAGTGGTTTGTGATGTGACTGGTGTTACATGTTAGAAAACACAAATACTTTCTTTCTCAGTACTGACGTAGGTCTTTGAATTACAGTTGCAATGCCTTGCTTAAACTGTTTAAGCTTAAAATGCTTGAAGAAGTGTGGAGGACAATCTTCATTCTTCAACAGCAGAGAAGATCAGTTCAGCGAATTGTCACTCAGTTACACTGGACGTACACTAGCAAAGTTTCCATTGACTTCAAAGGAGTTAGGATCAGCCCCTCTTCTCCGTTATTTTGAAATTCAGTAGGATCTGAACATGCCTGCACCTCAGGTGCTGGGATTGGGAATAGCAGTCTGGCAATAAAATCAGTTAAGATCAGTAATTAAGGAAAACTCCACCTTCTGGCTCTTTTTCTATGAACTTTACAAACCTGAACCCTTTGAACTTGAGCTAGTCAATTGATGACTTTGTGCCAGGATTGATTATTCAGGGTAAGCAAAAGGCTAATCGGAAAAAATAGCGTTAAAAATATACGAAACAGAAAACATCACTGTAAAGGAGGTGATGCTTTCTCCTGATGCCAGCGATGCCATCAAAATCAGTAAACTGTAACTGCATTGAAAAATGCCGCTGGCACTGCTGTAAGAATCAGGCCTTTGTTTCTAATTAGATGTGAAATGATCGTTCTGTGATTAAGTGGTAGTAAATAAATGTTTCTTTTGTGCATATGGATAGCGAGAGTATCCTATTCATTCTCTATGGGAAAGTGGAGGACTGTTCCTGAGCCGGAGACAAGGACATCCCTCTCATGCAGTGTGTGTCGCTGTTCTGTATGTAACTCAAAAGCAGCTTCAATTCCCATCCAGTAAGCATCTCATTTTAATTTGCTCAGGAGAGAGACAGATGCAGTACCACACTGTTTAACGATTTGGTGATGGATAGCTAATAATTAAGTTTAGATACATGGAGATAATTTTGTTCTGCCACGAAGTTTTAAACTTTTCAAGGCTAGCAGAGATGTGCTCATTTGTACTAGCTGATAATCTGGGCCGTGCATCTCGGTGACGGTCCACCAGAATTCGGATACATGGAGCTCCATGCTCATGCTTGGGCTTGTGTTTGTTCACCTACCTGCCCTCTAGGTCTCTTCTGTGGCTATGCCGCTCCTGTGAGACATGCAAGAGGAGAGTCTTGGATAAATTTGGTTTTTGTGTATATTTTAGGGATGTTTCATAGGTCCTGTTCTGTCYTCTAAATGTTTGTATATGTAGAAAATTCAGTTACTTGTATAATAGCTTGCACAGTAAATGCTTTGCAGAGATATTGGGGTGTGTTATAGTAATTGTTGACAGTTTGCTCCGCAGCTTTGTGTCAGATTGAATATCAGTCTGTTGCTTTTCATTGCCAGTGTGAACCAAACAAACACAGAAGTTAATGCTGGCATGGCCTGCGGCAGATCGCCGTCCTGCCTYCTGGTTGCAGATCTGATGCTGGCAGCTTTTATTCAGACTTTTGCAGTGAGGTCTTGTGAAGGACTGTGCTCCGTTTCTGTATCACCCACTGTACCTGCGGTGGCCCATTCCTCCTTTCATGTTTATTTACTGTGTCTGCTGCAGGGAATGTGGTCAACAAAACCCATTTAAAACCTCAAAACCCTGGTCTCGATAAACACAATCTCCAAGAGAAACTTAAGCACCCTGTTTTAAGTGAGTGTGTAGCTTAAAATACAGCTGAAATAGCAGACAAAACTTAAAAATTGTGTTAAAATGCTGTGTTATAGTATTGTGCAAATTCTAATGGATTTATGGAGCTGGATTGTTCTTGTTTCCTTGGGCAGGCCCTGATGATCGTCACGGTGTGGGTTGTCCTCGTGAAGAATAGGGAATGCAGGCTGGAGAAACCCGGGCTAGTGAAGAAGTCAGGCAGTGTCTGCTCTCCCTCTGAAATCTGTGGATTAGAAATACTTGTGGAAATGATACAGTGTATTTTAAGCAACTTACGAAACATCATTTAAAGTATTAAAACTTGGATGCCGAGCGTACAAAGAATAGGAGAAGGATTCTGGGAAAGCTGTAAGACTCTTGGGTGGCAGCCAGTACCAGCCTGCCAGTTGTTCCTGCCTGTAATTATGCCAGCATTAGTGCTTTCATAAATCTTGGGAGGGAAGGAGCGGAGAGACTATTTCCAGGCTATTAATGCCAGGATAATTAGAAATATCGGCCAGCCTCTCCAATTAGTGCCAATAGAATACGAAATACCAGCCAGTCTGAGTAATTTGAATACCAGTCTGGCTCTGAGCGAGTCTGGAGAATGTACAATACCAGTTCTAGAAGAAAAATATATACAATATCAGAATTCATACTATTATAAAGTTGAAGATRACGTAAATGCTTGGCAATCTTTGCAAAGTTTTAACCCACCAGTTTGACAAATCGGAGTTTCCTTGGTCCATTGCTCGCAGTTCAGGCATTGTGCTACAGGTGAGATTTTCCATGACTTTCCTTTTTAGCCAGCCATCGCTGTTCATCTGTTTATCGACCACGTGCTTAGCAAAAGTAAGTTATGGCTGATTGCCAACGTGCTAAACATCTCTTCAGTGCCTCCAAATTGTTGTGCCGTGCTGGAGGTCTGCATGATAGTGTCTAGCTTGATAAACACATTTTGGAGACTTAATACAAATATTTTATGGAGTTCTTTCTTCTGTGTTGCAATCCAAGTGAAAATAAGTGGAAATTGATAGGGGCTGGAGAATGGGCCAGTGAAAAAGGTATGTCCCACTCGGGCATTTTTGGGATCTTTAATGGTGAAGTGATGTATTGAGCATGGAGGAAGAAGGTATGTAGGAGGACAGACAGAACTCAAGGAGGCAGCAGCAGGTGAGGCTGTTGGCTGCAGTGAGGGACACCAATAAATATAATTTTCCTGATAGTCTGCTTAGGTGTAGAAACATTGAGTCTTCTGTTAAGCTGGTTTATATCAGGTGAAATAAGTAGTCTCGTTTATGGGCAGATGTTTATTTTACCAAGATGAAATAAAAATTAGAAACTGTAGAGACGGGTGCCAAAAATAGTAAATGGCATAGTAGAGCTCTTACGTCAGAAGAAGCTGCAGAGATGGGTGTAACTGTCTCCTGCACTAGTTTGAGTCCATGGGTGTGCTTTGCTAGGTTTCTGTTCTGGTGTGCTTTTGGGTGCTTTGTAATGTAATTGTCCATTAATTTTGCATTCAAGTGTTGAAATTAAAACTCCTTTAAACTGCTTCAGCTGAGGTAGATATTACTTATATAGAGTTGAGCAATTCATGCCCTTTCTCCTGAAAGATTTAAAATTAACCATTTCCCACATGTGGCATAGGCTGAGACCAGTTATTCTGTGTTGTCTTGGGGTCTCTGTCCTGCAAAAAGCTCAGCTTTGTTTTTACCGTAGGGCATACCAAGTCGGGTTGGACTGAAAAGATTTTTGTTTTGTTTTAAACGCGGCGGGGAGGGAGAGAACTTCTGAACGTCCCTGTCCTGGGCCGTGCTGGTTTGTACTTGGTGTACTTGAGGAAGGACTTAGGAGCTAGAGGTGTCTCGGTACCCTCTCTCGCTGCTGCCCCATCGTAGCTTTGTCAGGGCTCATCATCGCTCCAGCTCATGTTGATGTGAAGCTCCCATAAACCATACCTCCGGCATCCCAAGTTTCTTAACAAAGTTTTGTGCTTTCCAGCAAATCCTCTTTGCTCATCACATGCCGCGTGCTCTGAGCAGCGGGATGGGTACAGAACCTGGCAGGTTAAATACTCCTCCGTGATGAGTAAATCTATTTTGCCCTTGAGGGCGTGGGGCTGAGCAGAGGGTTGCAGCCGGGCTTGTCCCTCTCGGGCGGCAGTCCTGGGGTTGGCCCTGGGCTGGACCGTGGGGAGCGAGAGCCCTCTTGTGGGATAGAGTGTTCCTGAAGGACCAGGGAGGGCTTRCGTGGGATTTGAGGTGCAGAGGGTAGCGCCTGCAAGAAACGTTGGTTGCAGCTTTCCTGTGCTCCTGTGACCGGGTCGATTCAGAGRTTAATTTCACCCTTAACTTGCATGATTTTTGGTTAGTGAGTAGGGTAAATTGCACTTCAAGTAGGATGACAGAAGCTGTAGATACATCTCATGAAGATAAGAATCTGAAAAGAGGAGGAATCTGACAGCAGACTGACTGTGTTGATCTGTATTATTTTAGGCAGTGTAGCAATGCTGTCRGTGGCTTACACAGCTTTCTTTGCACAGTGCCTGTATGAAAGCATCTAATTCTAGTATCACTTAACAGCTCTTTTTAAACTAAGAACCGCGTGGTTTTGTTTCATAGCTATCCGATTACAGATTTCTCTCTTTCTAGGGAAAGAGGAACAGTGGTTTCAGAGAATGTTACTTTGGAAGCCAGAAGCATTGCAAGTTGACTAAGCTTTGTCCGGCTTTGGGTTACACCTTCCGGTTAGCAGCTCAGAATGACATCGGTACTAGGTAAGTTACCCAAGGTACACGCTTTCTTGAGAAAAAGTGGTAGTTGAAAAGTTTAACTATCAATGACAGTGTAAAGARGAATTTCTGGGGGTATKTTTGTTTGTTTGTTTGTTCTCTGTATGGTTTTGAGTTAAATATCTGACATTTGCTCTATCATTAATGCTTKAGAGTAAGTCGCACCTTCCCTGGTGGTATCATTCACCTCCCAGGGAATCGCTGTGTACCTTCAGCATGATGAGGTTAGCCTAAGAAGATAGGCTCCTTTTGAGGTGTTAAATGGTGTTTTGTGGTTTATTCGTAATACAAAAAGAATACATCTGTTATGTAAAATTCCCAGTAGGGACCTCAGTGAACCAAGAAAAACAAGCAAGAGGAAGTTGAGTTACAGATTTTGAAAGGAATCTTGATATATTTATTTTTCTGGTTTAAAGCAAAGCCCTTCTGTCCTTTTTCAGCAGTACAGTCCCTTCCTTCTTCCGCAGGACTGGCAGGGCTGGCTGATGGGGTGGGAAGGAAGGGTGAGAGAGTCGGGACCGAGAGAGGACAGGCACACCCAAGGGCCCTGCAAGATGGGTTTCAGGTTCTGCTTTTCTTTGCACATGAACAGATGCGCTCAAATGAAGATGGTGAGAAATCAGACTTATTGCAACCCTCCGGGAGCTGCTAGGGAGCGCTGAGCTAAAATGTTAGGCAGCTGAGGACCGGAGYGTGCCCAAAGAGACATCGTGCTGCAGGGGCTGTGTGCTCCTGTACTCACAGAAGGAAAATTGGCCAGGAAGAGTTTAGCTGTGAAGAAGCTAAACATCCAGTGCTCTTGTATACTCCTTTATTGTCCTTCTYAGCTAAACAGGATCTAATCATTATTACAAGAAGGACAGAAAAAGAAACACTAGTGGTATATAACAATGTGTTTTGCTGAGGAAGATTCCTCTTTTCCAAAACACAAACCTCTTCGTAATATATAGCTTTAAAAAGTTTCTTTATTCATGTTCCTGTGTTTTCTCTCTGAGATGCACTGGGACTGTTCATGTGTGCAGAGAGTCCCTTTTGCCAACTTCTTGCAAGATTACTTCCCTCCCTATTGAAATAATACTTGATCTGGAGAGAGAGAGAGAGGCGTTAGCTGGAGCTGCTGAGTGTAACTTCAAGGGGACTGCCAGTTTTGTGCAAAGTTCCCAGTTTTGGCATCTCTTTTCTTTGCCAGATTCCAGATTTTTAAAAATATCTTAGGGCATGCTTCTAACCCTGCTTCAAACCCCCTGGTTTTTTTTGTTGTTTTCTCTCTCTCTCTTTTTTTTCTCAAGCTATTGAGGAGGGAGTGAACTAAGAGCCATTTTTATGGCCAGCTACTCTGTGTTAATCTGTGAGATAAGCACCAACAGCACATGGCTTATTTTTATAGACAGCACTCAAAATTATGACATGATAATGTCATCTAACATTTCGTGTCGTAAGATGGTTTTAGTTGGTGTGATGCTTGAGGACGTACCATTTAAGATTATTTTTGTCTTGTTCGGGTGTTAGTTATAGGTGGATTTTTTTAACTATAAGAATATTTCAACAAATATGTTATTTTTGAGAAAGAAGACTCAGAAAAAGGAGATGTGGCTTTTTGTGTGTATTAAATTAATGCGATGACTTTAAGGAACAAGACACRTTTGTACTTTGGAAACAGAGATTTGAAAATTGCAAGAACTTTACCTTCAGTTGAGAGTTCTGATGATGTCCTCCTGAAAATTCACCAACATCTGTCCATTTTAAACTTTGTTCTCAAATTKTCATTGTACGTAATATAATCTGTATAGAGTCTTAGGAGAACCCGTCCTACACTCGCTCGACACGACTGCCTATTATGTTTGAAGGGATTGTGTGCTGGGGTTTAGACAAGGCGAGAGCATGCATCTCCTCTGCCGCGGATGTTCTCTCTGGTTGCAACCTGAGCTGTGCAAAAGAACAACTTTATGCTCAGCTTAAAATGCAAAGAAGTTTGGGCAGAGAAAGTCGGAAAGAAGTAGAGCCAGCCTGGAGGGTTGGAAGGTATCTGTGCCTGCACCAGACAGCTCCTACGTGATGCTGAGCATGKATGGTCTTGACTGGATAAATTTTCCCGGCTTTCTTTGGAGGGGGATGTCTGAAACAGCGGGACTAGATTTGCTGAAGCACTCGGCTTTCAGAGGTGTAGCTGAAATAGAAGCTGTATTCTGAGTTTATAAAAGGTGGAAACTGCATCTCAAGTTCAATAGCTAAAAGTTGAACACTTGGGGCTTTATTTCCTATGTTTTAGTTCYCCTTTGTTAAATGATGTTTTCCTCTACTTCACAGTTAATAGTAAGTTAATATTTTTAGGCAATCAAATATTATTGTTCCAGTATTATTGTGATGAGATCTGTAAAAATGACTGTGAGGACACATACAATCCTGCATTTTTTTCTATTCTTAGTTCTGGCATTTCCTAACTGGGTGCTCATCTTTTCCACCTGGGCAATTTTAACATTGTCTAGATTTTTTTTWAAATATGAAATATTTCTCTAAATACACTGTGGTTTGTTTTTTTTTTAGTTTTGTTTGGTTTGGTTTTAATATTCTTGCACTCCTTCTCTGTCTCTGTGCAGTGGGTACAGCCAGGAGGTGGTATGCTACACTGCAGGTAATATTCCTCAGACCCCTTCTGCACCAAGGCTTGTTCGAGCTGGTGTTACGTGGATTGCATTGCAGTGGAATAAAGTAGAAGGATGTACACCAGAGGAAGTGATTTCCTACACCCTGGAAATTCAGGAAGAAGATAATGTAAGTACCGTGTACTATAAAGTATACTGCATGACTCAGGTTGGGTTTTCATTTATTAATTCAGGATCACAGAGAAGATTGTGGATTRCTGCTTTGGAGGGTCTTTTAGGAGTACTGGGCACTTGGCAGGACAGAGCTGTGTGATTTGCTCAGCTCCACAGCAGAATTACAAATTCTTMGCTAAAAATCTGTACTGTCGTCCATGATTACTTCACAAAGCTTCACAGGAGTCTGTAAGGTATAGGGCAGCTTGTCCTTAACCAGTTCAGTCTGCTGTGCCCTTCTCACTGCTCTGTGGTGTGCTTGTGTGCTGTCATCTGCCACTTCTGTTTCRGTAACGTGTTAAACTGTCAGGTTTGGTTTTGTGCTTATTTTACAGCAAAATTATCTTATTCAGGTCAGTCGCACCATCCTTCTAGAAGGAAAATTATTGTGATCTTGCAGCTTAAAAGTAATAATAATAGTAAAAAAAAGCACTTGACTATAAAGACCCTTTGCTATAACGTGTCCTAGCTACAGACTATAACACAGAGAGCACTTCCTCAGACTCCTCAGTTATGGGAATTTGTTTGGGTTTTGTTTTTTCTAGGATAGCGTGTTTCACCCAAAGTACACTGGAGAGGAGCAATGCTGTACTGTGAAGAATCTCAGAAGAAGCACKCAGTATAAATTCAGGGTAAAATCTTTTTCCTTGTGTCATTGCATAGTATTTTCTGTGTTGGGTTTTTTCCAGGCACTGTAGGGAGCCTTTAGTACTACCTCCAAAGTTGAGTCATCAGATACAAATTTACTTTATACTGTGACCTAATAGATTAAACTGTTAGTTGTATTTTTACTTTTATCACAGGAGATGGTCATTGCTCAGCCTTTTTGAAACAAGCATAGTTTTCGGTGCCGTGTACTGTCAGGTATGATGATGTAAAAGTGTGGCTCATGGCGTGAGGTGGTTGTAGTCGGGTGCATTGCTCCCCAAAAACCTGACCTGTGGTCACAAAACCAATCTCACTTCTACACAATGGAGAAAACGCTGTAAGGAGCCCAGCAAACAACAGCTTCCTTCCCCAGCTCAGGGGCCTGTCTTCCCCGGACAGGCAGAAATTGAAGCTTTTCCGTCTCATACGTACGTGTGGCTGGTTTTGGAGCTGTGTTTTTTAGCAAGTGTTGGTATCTCCTGCTCTGTGGGTGCTCCTAAATACAGACCCCCCCAAGAGAGATGCTCCGAGGTCTTTATGCAAACGCAAAATTCARTCATCTGCCTCGCTGCTATTGAAGCCATCAAGCACGACCCAAGTGCCGGGTGCCGCCATTGAGGAGAAGACGGTGTGGTTTTTACCAGCGGGGCTGTGGTGCAGCCGGGCTATCCGTCCCCGCGGCCGGGCTGTCTGTCTGTCCCCGCGGCCGGGCTGTCTGTCCGTCCCCGCGGCCGGGCTGTCTGCCGCAGAGGCGGCCGCGAAGCCGGGATCCGAGCGCGGCTCCACAAGATGGCGTTCGGCCGCGCCATCCGGAGCGCTGCCGTCCCTCCGGAGATGGCGAGGAGCTGTCTGTGAAGCCAACGTCMGCCGAGCTCCCACGTTGCCAAACAGAAACGGTGTCTGGAAGCGGCTTTGAGTCATTTGTAAACAGCGAAGGGAGAGGAGGGTGGCATRGGTTTGTGTTGATTCAAAAACATGTGGCTTCTGTAGGTCTTAGTACATTCAGGAGCAATAAAAAAAAACTTTACCCAAAGATGCATTTAAATCCTTAAAAACAACTTTGCATGTGTTCCTTTGTGGGACAGAAGACCTTGTGAAGTTGCWTGAAGAACTACCCAAAGAATCGGAAAATTGTTGCAGTGTCGCTCAGAGAGGATGCCTTTTAGTTTAGCATTGTAAAAGCTGCTGTGGCTGTCTGAGGGAAAAGGACAGTTAGTGCTTCTCTGCAGCCCTGCTTTCAAATTAAACATCAATTTTACAAAACTGGGTTGATATCAGAGCAAACCTGTAGCCTTGAGTCACTGGCTACAAGCACAACTCTGATCTGACTCAGCACTGAGGTGTTCCCGCGTTGCATGCAGACCAGCATTAATTAGCTATGGAACTTGGGGAAGGATCCCCAAAACTATAAAACAAAACAAACGACCAAACACGCACACCCTAGGATCAAAGCAGTGTTTTAAAACTCGCGATGGGGGCTGTCTGGCAAGTTCTAGGTTTGTCTTTGAACCTGGGCAAAATACGGTTCTTTGGGGAAACCCCTTAATAATAAAGAATTAAGGGGGAAATTTAATTCATGCCAGACAATRTGTGCTTACAGAGGAGACATCCTGCTAACATTTTTGATGAAATAAAGGTTGGTTAATTAAAGTGACAATGGTAGTGTAATACACTGTTGTAAAGGCATTTGTTCGGTACCGAGTGAGGGTTTGGCACAGAAGGGCAAATGATAGAATCATAGAATCRTTAAGGTTGGAAAGGACCTCTAAGATCATCAAGTCCAACTGTCGACCCAACACCACCATGCCCACTAAACCATGTCCCGAAGCGCCACGTCTACATGTTTTTTGAACKCCTCCAGGGATGGTGACTCCACCACTTCCCTGGGCAGCCTGTTCCAGTGCTTGACAACCCCTTCGGTGAAGAAATTTTTCCTAATATCCAATCTAAACCCACCCTGGCGCAACTTGAGGCCATTTTCTCTTGTCCTATCGCTTGTTACTTGGGAGAAGAGACCRACACCYGCCTCTCTACAGCCTCCTTTCAGGTAGTTGTAGAGAACACAACACAACAAGGTGCAGACATTTCRTTCTCTGAAGTGTTTGACATGTTGGCATGGAAGGGAATCACCAGTGGCTGTTTCTAGTGAGGTACTACTAAAGGCAGTGCTGTGTATACTATTTCATAATTTTATCAGTGACCTGGAAACAAACAAAGTTTTATTTTTATTCCTACTAAGAGGATGGGGGGCTCTAGGTTGGGCAAGCTGTGGCTCTGAAAAAGTGTTGAAGATCCTGCTTGAACAATCAATTTAATATGAATTCYCAGTTCCTGCCGGGCTGGTGCAATCTTTAGCTGTGTACATAGGGGAAATGTGTAAATGTTGCATTACATTTGTAGCTCACAGTGATTCCCTAGAGCTGTTACTGGGCTATTTGTCTAGCTCATGTATCTGGTGTTCATGGCAAGATGTCTTAAATTGGAGAATACTCAGAGAAGAACCCAGAGGTGATACACAGGAGTTGATAATGGCTTTAGTGGCTTGATTAAAGTGAGCATATGGGCTAGAGAACCTCAGTTACTTTTTTGGCCTTGAAAATTGCGAATTGTTTTCCTCAGATGTCTGTGTTAGGAGAGAGGATAGAAATGACTGCTCCTGAGAATAACAAAGCTTCCCTAGTGGAAAAGTTCCTGCTAGCTTATATTTACAATTAGCAATTATAATACATATTTTATTACTCACTTCCTTGGCAGCAGATCTCTGTCCCAGAGACTAGCATGAGCTAATACAGCTCTCAGCAGCCACAAAACATTGGACCATTTGGGGTTTCTTGTACGATCCTGATCTGCTTAGTCTCCTGGCCAGGTCCTCGTGTCTTCTCTTAGCCTAGCAACCTTCTCCCTGAAGTCAGCAGAAGGTGTTCTTGAGGAGAGACGAAGGATTTGGCCGAGAAGGTTTTCTTCGTGCGCATCCTGCTCGTAATCCTGGCTGTAGATTACGCGTTTCTTGTTTGCGTGTCATGGTACTTAAGCTTTTAATTGTGTGATTACTGATACTCTGAATTGATTTGTTTTAAATACCTCCAAAACAAAGATAGCATGGTTATTATCATCGTTTTCATCTTTTATGAGTAAATAACTGCAAGTCACCATATGACTTTTTTTTTAAAGGGAAAACCAGCAGTGCTCTTATCTTAAACATGTCATGATCTACTGCTAGTGGAGGGAAGAGGAAAATCAATGTGGTTTGTAAAGAAACAACGTGACAATCTAATATCTGTTGTTAGAACCCCACACACTTTGGGATGTGACATAATTACCAATGTAATGATATTTGTGCAATTACTGAAAGAAGTCTCATGCAGAACTGTCAGAAAAGCAGTTACAGTATACAGTGGTAAACTTGATGTGGTTTTGTTTCAGCTGTTCGCTTCTAATGTGGAAGGAAAGAGTTCTCCCAGCGAAGTGTTGGTCTGCACAACAAGCCCGGACAGGCCAGGACCTCCAACCAGACCCGTTATTAAGGGGCCAATAACATCTCATGGCTTTAGTGTGAAGTGGGGTAAGCCAGTTCAGTTTGTCATAGTAGAGCTTTTTTGGATCATCATAAAGTCAAATAAAATTATGTAAACATGTATTAGAACTTAGATTTTTCATGCTGCTTCTCAGTCCAAAGTTGAACATGTTTGGGGAGCTTGACAACTTAATTTTTTAATATTTTAAGAGATGTGTGGAAGCTCTTATGTTGGTTGTTTTTACTGACTACCTTGGACTTGCACTCAAGTGTGTCTTCAGGCTTTTCACCTTCTATTTCATGTCCCATTGCAACGTCATTCCAGCTGTTTCCTTTATCGAAGGGGCAAGCCTCCGTGCTGCATCTCTTTCAATGCTTTTTCCATACATTTTGTTTGTAGCATCATTATCCAGCCGCCTTAATTCTGATTCATGCTGAAAACTAACGTCTGCTACCCACTTCTGCTATAAATTCCTTGGTGTAGTTAGTGTGGGTGAGTTTGTGGAGGAGAAGGAGCAGAATCAGAAACAAGTTCTGTAATCTTCTTGTTACATTTCACTCCTGATCTTGATTTACTAACAACTTGCCTTATTTTTTCAGATCCTCCACAGGATAATGGTGGTTCAGAAATCCTAAAGTATCTATTRGAGATTTCTCAAGGAAGTCCGGAAGGTAAACTTGAAACAAGTTTTCTCCGTTTCAATTCATTATGGCTACTATAAAGAAGTACTGACCCTTTGGACTATTATTGTTATTATCACTAATGCACTAGTGCTGCAGATATGATTGAAACTGAGTTACACACTTGCAGCCTTAAAACTTGCAGGGTTCCTGGGAGAGTTTGGGTTGGATTTTGGGGAGTTTTTGTTGTGGGTTTGTTTTTTTTTTTTAAAGTATGCTCTTTTTCTCTAAGACTGGTGCAATTTTAGGTTATAGGGCTGAACCTACTGTTTGATTTGATATTTTTAATATATTTTAGAAATATTTATATTTGTAAGTATCTATATATTTATATATGTGTCTATATATATCTATGTCTTTAAGCAGGAATAACATTCCTAGTAATGTTAACACTAATGACTTTCCCGAAATACATCATTTGTGGAACACCACATTAAGGATTTTCTTTCCTCCTAGATACTAGTAAACTTTTTGCATTATACTTTTCTGAACTTGGATATATCTCATTTTTTAGCAAATCAATGGGAAGTGGCATATAGTGGATCGGCTACAGAATATACCTGTACTGACTTGAAACCAGGCACTTTGTATAAACTCCGGGCATGCTGTATCAGCACTGGCGGACACAGTCAGGTAAGTATTATTTAACAATAAGGACTATTGGGTTTATATTTTTCAGATATTTATCTGCTATTTTTGGTAGAAGATTTCTGTTTTAAAAAGAAGGTGAATAAGTTTCCTGTAGCACAGTAAAGCTACACTGATTGGAGTTAAACTTATGTTGCAAGTTGCTGAATTTCAGAAGACTTCCATGTGTACCTGATAGGGTTTTTTTTCAAATTGCAATGTAGTGAGGTTCGGTTTCCTCAAAACCAATCTGTAGGTGTTTATACTTATGCTAGGAAAGACCATCGTGTTTATCTGATCTAGCCATTTGCTTGAGAAAGACCAGAGACTCTCAGGTACATGAGCCTGTACTGACCAAAGCTGGTGAGTGAAGATGTAGTAGGGGTAGTTTGTTGTAACAATTAATTACCTTTCATGTGGCTGAATTCTTCTTTAAATTTTTGGGTTCCATTTTCCAGCCGCTGATTCCTGTCATTCCCTTCTTTGATTTAAAATCATTTCAGTACCTACACTTCTATTCCTCCTGCTTTGATTTTTTTTTTTTTTTTTATGATTGAATACTTTAGGCCTTGATATTATTTTAAAAACAAGGAAAATAAAATAAAGAACCCCATAACATTAGTCATCAAAGTTTCCTGTGCTACAGTTTCAAGTATCCTAGTGAAAGAACTGTATTAATTGCATTTGTAAGTAACATGCTTGATAGCATCCCCTATCCTTTATTGTTTATATAAATTTCTATTACGTGGTTGTAGAAGACAATTTGTTGTTCCACTTTCTAATCACGCCTCACTTTGTAGGCAGTAGTCGTCCCAGAGAGCTAACTTCAGCTCCTGTTCTCTTCCAGTGTTCTGAAAGTTTACCTGTCCGTACGCTAAGTGTTGCACCAGGTCACTGCCGGCCACCAAGAGTTTTGGGGAAGCCGAAGCACAAAGAAGTACAGCTACAATGGGGTAAGCCACTGGAGCATCTCACTGATGAATAGCTTTGATCTTGATGGTTAGTTGCTRAATTTGCCTTAGCTTTTATTTCTGTTGCTAGACCTTGTGAAAAGTTGCAGTGTATTCTGTTCACTGGGAAGTACAAAGCAAAGTCCAGTGAGGTCTGTGCAAGGCAGAAGTGCAACTTCTCAGCGACTGCTGTGGATCTGTATTGGGTTTCTGAACTTAGCTGTCCTCCAGCTGTCCTTTAGGCCTGATACTGTGCTCTCATTTTTGTTTTAGTTAGGACCTGTCTCTATGTCAGGACTATAAAGTATCAGCTATATTAGAATATCTATCCTTTTATTGCAAAAATACCATGTGATTCAAGATCTTTTTTATTCCTTTGCAATATTGACTTAGCAGAAGTGTTTTGCTACTTCAAATTTCTGAGACAAGTCCTATATTAGAGTAAGAACATATTGAGGATTTTGGGTGGCATTTAAACCCTGATCCACAGTGTAACACACACAGTCCATTGGACACTTGTAATTTTGCAAAGGACTTGGACCATGGACATGACACTAAACTGTCAAAAAATGCACATTTTTCAGAATACAAAGTACACGCTGCTATCCAACAGATTTTTTTCTTTACTATGATAATCTTGCAGCACCCAAGATTCTTTGTGGTGTCATTTGTTAAGCTAAATTCTAGAGCAGTACCGTTTCTAACTGACAAATATATCTCAACACCAGTATAAAAATTTGCCTGTGCATCCAAGATACCATGTTGTTTCCTGGAAGACTGTACCCCTTATGGTGGAGCACTGCTTTTCAGAACTCCAGGCAGCTTGATTCTGTGGTACTGGCTTGTAATATAACATGCAAATATTGTCAAATATGTTGTTTTCATGGGGAAAAAGGTGCCCACAACAAAACAGATACAGGCACAGAAAACAAATCCAGTTTCCCAAAAAGCTGTTATTCCAAGTGAAGCACAGGGTTTAGATCATTGTACAGAGATTTAGAATCTCATAAAAGTTAGCAGTGTGACTAATAAAAGTTCGAGGATGGCAGTTGTTCATACTTTTATTGGGTGTTAATGAGGCTTTGCCAGAAATCCCATGAATAAGTAGTAGTTTTGGAGTGTACGTGACCCACCTCAGCCTGTGTCCACCCATAGCCAGCAGCCAAGGTTGGGTCAGGCAGCCACCACGTGCCTCCTAATTTCTCTCTGTCCCAGGAAAGGTGTATTCAGCGCTAGTCCCATTCTTCCTGCAGCTTTCAGTACCTTTTCTCCTGCCTCACTGACCAATTCTTTTGCACACAMCACCACCTTTGATATTGGGGGAAAGAAGCAGAATAGCTTTTTTTCATCCTTAGAAGATGATAGCTACTGTGTTCTGCTTAAAAAGTAGCTGGGTACCTCCTGGCATCAAACACAGCTTCCCAGGGTGAGGGATCCTTGCCTTGSGGGAGCTGCTGCTCTTGCATGTGACGATCGGACCTGGTGAACGTTTTGGGGTAAGAGTAATTTTATTCATTTGCTTTAAAAATGTCAGTCATGTACCTGGATGAGATATTGCAGGTAAGGCATCTGTCGAAGAGGAAAATCATTGTTGATTGTGYGTGTGTAATCTTCCTGGCATATGTCCTTGTGTTATTAATGAATTATCTGATTTCTTTGTAGATGTCCCTCCGTCAGAAAGTGGCTGTCCTGTCTCAGAGTACAGTGTAGAAATGACAGAACCCGAAGAAGTTGTTTCTGAAGTGTACCATGGGCCTGATCTGGAGTGCACCGTCAGCAACCTTCTTCCTGGAGCAACGTATCGGTTCCGAGTGAGAGCTCTGAACGACGGTGGGGTACGTGCAGCGTGCCGGAGTGTGCTTTGGCTTTTTCTGGCTGGAGGTGGTACTGTGCCTGAGATGGGCAACTCGGGAAAGTGATTGTGTTAGTGCTAGTGATCAGAAAGGAGAAGGGGAGATGGGCAAAAGGAAATAAAGTGAGAAATGCTTAAAGGAACTTTTGAGGAAGAGCTGCAGTTTTGAATCTGGTACTCTTTTAAAAGGAGATTTCAGGTACTAATATGATTTGACTGGCCAAAATCAGCTGGACCAAAATGTGCAAAATTCCTGCTAAAAGTCATATTTGCTTACAAGGAGGAATCTGTTTATTCCCCTTTCACTGCATTCCTTCCTTTTGTTTTAAAACTTAACTGTGTAAAAACAATTACTGAAATTTCACTCAGGTATTGATACATTTTGAGGAAAGCTTGCATTCTTAATTATTTTTTCGTTTTAATTTGAAAAATATAAATGCTTTATAGATTTGGTGATTTTTTTGTTACATGATTTCCTTGGAAGATGTGCCTTCCCAAATACATCATAAATTCTATCTGATGTCCRTGGGGATCTGTTGAAAGATCTTTTTGATTCAGTGAGTTTTGGGTTGCTTCTGCTTGCCTTTGTGAGAGCGTCTTTCCAATGTTCTTTTATAAAGGCACTCCCAGCAACAGTACGTGCATATTGATGTGTTTATTCCCAGGAAATCATGATGACAAACATRACATAAAAGTTTAAAGTTATTCACTTACAGGGAGAAGTTTTAATAGAACTTAATTTAGGTATTGGAAAAATATGCAAGACTGTTAAACTGTTTTGTCTTGAAAATACCCACTATTCTATTTTTGTGAAAAATGCATTAAATACACATGGAGATACTGGATTTGCTTGCTGGAATGAAAACAACTGCCTACCTTGACTTTTTTTTCCTCTCTTACTTTTTCTCTTTTTCCTTTTTTTTTTTTTTTCCCCTTTTTTTGGCCAAACAGTGTTTTAAAGTTGCAAAGCATTTCTAGTCCCACCCTTTGTTAAATGAAGGGGCCGGTTTTGGTTTGGTTGGGGGTTTTTTTTTGTTTTTTTGGTTTTTTGTTTTGTTTTGTTTTTACCAGATGCAAAATGAGGGGGGGAGTGTGGGTGTTCTTTACCAGATGCAAACACCTTTCTTCCTCCCATTAGGTAAAGAAAACAGCAGAAGTCAGTAAATGAGTTTTTTTTGAAGTGTGCATTCTTTGTAATTCAAACAAAGCAATCAGTGTTAGCCTTTCGCGATAGCACAGATACTGACACGCGTCTGTCGAGAGGTTTTCTGGGGTTCATAATTTCAGTGTTGTTCAGCCTTTGTAGTCACTCATTTTTTTCATACTTGCTAGTATTGCATTCCAAAATAAGTAAATATCAGTGCTTTTCCTCTAATTGCTTCCAGCGAAGTTCCTTTGTTCTGGAGAATAATTTCTAATTACCCTGGGAATGTACTGMAAAAAACTTCATTATCCCACTCAAGTGGCCTCAGGAAGGCTATTTCCACAGTTCTCTCTGGCACTGTTGGCTGAAGCCAGTTTTCTAGACTCTTGAAGTTTGTCTTTTCTTTTGCTAATATGCATTTATTCTCCTGCCAAGGGCTCCGCAGTTGTCTGAGCAGCTGGCTGAGCTGCCTGTGGAGCTAAGCCATACCCGGCGTGTGAGCAGCGTGCCGCTGCACGTTGAACGCTGCTGTTAGACACCCAGGTTGGGCTCCATCACATGCTATCCTTTTATAATTAACATGTGGCAGACATTTTGTATAAAAGAAGCTGGGTTTGGACTCAGTATGTGCTTTACTCTTGCTGTGCTCCTCCTTATATCCACGAGAAGCCAGTTACGCCGGGCTGCGGCACAGACGTGCAAACACATTATTTTAAGGTAAGGTGGAAGGACACAAACTGTTCCTCAGTTATTCTGTTGCTGAGTGCACGTTCTCACTCTTGGGTAAACTGGAGGTGGCCTACGCTTTCACGGGCTCTCACCACCGCACAGCAGGGTGTACATGCTGTCTGCTCGTACCTGAGCTTACCTCACATTTTAACTTTGCAGTAATTTACGTGGTCTCATACTGAACTCTGATATTTGGTGCCGAGTGTCGGAAGCCCGGTCTGTCTTTGAGAAGGTTTATTGCATTGAAAAAGTTTCTGTGTGCTGTTCTTGAAAAGCCTTTGAGGAATGTGAGATGGGTGTATGTCTATATATTAATGTACAGATACCTTGTTCCCCTCTAGTACGGGCCGTATTCGGAAGCTACAGAAGTCACCACGGCAGCAGGACCGCCTGGGCAGTGCAGAGCACCTTCCCTCTCCTTTCTGTCTGACACACGTGTACTTGTAAGCTGGGAGGTAAGGCGGGTGCCCTGATTGTTTAATTTCCATCTTGCTTATCCGAATTAATATCGTCACCRCAAAACTTGAAAGCTAGCTTGAGAGCTATTCACTGGTTTGGAACTTTTTTTTTGTACAAGAAAACCGTCTGCAGAAACTCTTCTGTTGTAGAAAATCGACATCTTTACTTTTCTCTTTAAAGAATTGCATAAAGTTGATCATGAGTCATGCGGACCAGGATTCAGACACGAGACTTCCTACGCTGGCGTCAGATGATAGAGCACTGGTCGGGTACAAGTGCTCTCTGCAGGCTTTTAGCATGTCAGAGTGTCCTGGGGTGGAATTGTGAAGGCAAACATTTGATTTTTGGCTGAAGCTGGAGTCTCTGATGTGAAATTAACTCTGCACAAATGCTTATGATGTAGTTGGTTTTTTCCTCAGAAATTGTTTGTCTCTTCCCCAAATATTTACTTTCATGTGCGTTCCTTCTCAATTCTCCAGGATCTTAGACGTTGGACTCTTAAAATAAGTCTTAGCTGAAATGCTGAAGGGTTGATTGGTGTCATTAAAATTGTTATGTAATTAAGGCAGAAAGGAAAGGATGTTGTCATAAATAAAGTTGTGATATGGAGCGATGGGGCTGTAATTCTGCCACGGACTTTCTTTGAAAACCTAGCAGCCGTTCCAGCCCTGCATGTCGGGTCCCTCCACAAAAGGATGCCCTTGTTGAGAAAGAAGTTATGAATGTTCACAAGATGCTCAAATAAATTGATTGTGCTAACAACGTATCTAGATTCAGACATAATCTGAGTCTATTATTATAATGAAACAGGTGCATTTGGTGCAGTTTGCGGGGGTATTTGTTAATATTTCTAGCAATATTTTGTGATGCTAAACTAGAAGTCGCACTGAAGCTTTTAAATGTTGCCTTTTAAAGGAGTGTGTGGGCAGGCATTTGCTCTCCCCAACCATGAGCGAATGCAGCAGTGTTTCTGGTAGGCTGTGTATTTATATGCCGGATATGTTTGTTTATGCTAGCTAAAAATGAAGCTGTGGAAGGAGTAATGTGGTTTGCAATGGTTATGTTTTCTTAAAGAGTCTGTTGTTTTTTGGCTGATACGAATATGAAGGAAAAACAGCAAAGGACTGTGGAGTTTTTTTGTCTGGCTAGAGAGCACACCGTGGTGCCTACTCTGCCTTTTTTACACATTGTTTTAGAACGCTGGCTTAGCGGTTCTGAACGCTCCCACTAAACTAGCTGGATGCTCAGAGGCAGAGCTGGAGAAGCCCGTGTGCACGTGCAGGGTGGTCATCGTGGCCTGCAGCGATGCCCTGGATCCTTTTACTGGAAATTAGACCTTGCATGCCGTAACCACAAAGTCTTTGCCGTGTCCTGGACCACGCTTCTGCACGTAGAGCAGCGCTTCCCCCAGCCGCTCCAGTCCACACAGTACAGCTCTGAGTAGTTCTGGTAAAAATATTTTGTTTTGGGAACCATGCCGTTATGCCTGCTCATCTCCAGCAAAGTCAGGTGTTTATTCTGTGTTCCCCTAGACTTCAGGATGATAAAGGAATTGCTGAGGACATATGGATCCCGTAGGAGTCTTTTTGTGGACGTTAACATACCCAGGTCCACACTCCTGTGTCCCTTACTGGGACCATTAGCTTGATGGGTGACGTTCACTGAAAACCTCAGATGAGCTCCTTGTTTGTTGAGGTTGTTTTTTTCTCAATAACAAGAGTAACTGCTTGAGGCTTGAAGGCTAGCTCTTCCAGAGCTGTGTTTTGATCACTCGACTAGACTAGTCTAGACTGATGCTTTTTTGTGYTCTCCACGGTTGTGCTTCTGCCAAGCCAGTGGAGAGACAATTTATTCCTGAGTGTCCTGATGAAAAGTAAAGTAGCTGTGTATGCTTCCTCTTTTCTCTGAATTTCTATCAGAATTTTGTGCAGAATTGTCCTGTTTCAGTAACCTATTAGGGAACATTAATTCAGTGTGTTTCCATTTGCAGCAGTAATGGTGTATTAATTTGAAAATAAGGTGGTTTTTTTTTTTTCCTTGTGTACTTTATTCCTTACCCAGTAAAACACAGAGATCTGAGGTGCTCATTTCTGAATTGAACCACATAAATATTTGTGTTGCAGAGTCCTGAATGTTCTGGTGCTGACATCTCTGAATACAGATTAGAGTGGGGAGAAGATGAGGAGTCTCTACAACTTGCATATAATGGCACAGATACCTGTTTTGAAATAAGTGAATTGTCAGCGGCAGCGCATTACTGCTGTAGGCTACAGGTATGGAAGTTATGAGGTTTAACATGTATTGCAATCTAAGATGTAAACAGAGTTTCCTTCCACTGTGTTTTTATTTTTATCACTAGCCACTATGAAGTTATGTGCTCTGTGAGTCAGAAGGAATGTACGTTTATTTTAAATAAAGCAGACTGTTGCTATATAACTGAACAGTTTAGATTCTGCACAATTCAAAGTGATAAACAAGGGAGTTGGTCTAACTGTCAGCTCTCAAAAATTGCTCTTGTGTGGGTAATTTTCAGTGAATAATGCTTTTAACAGCCACCTTGCCCTCTAATATTAAAACAAAATGATGTCTTAGACAACTTCCAAAAAAATTATTTTTTTCTTGGTAGTGAGATGTAAATAACATCTACCTCCCAACTGGATGTTGAAGATTCCCCTAGCTTAAATAATAACCTCCAACATCTGTTTCATTTCTCAAATAAAGCAAACCAGCTGAGTAGATTCCTATGTATATAGGAGGTGGTAGCTGCCAGAAAGTGAGTCCTCATCTTTACCATTTTGTCTCTTAGATTTGTAAGATTGGATCTCGTATAGAGTCTCTACATGATTTCTTTTTCATTGATCTCTTTCTCTCCTATTATTTTCCGTAAAAAGTAACAGTTAAAATATATTTCTTACATACATATATATATATATGAAAATAAAAATACAACACTTAGAATTTCTCCTTTATGTCTACTGAAAAATAAATGGAAAGTAAAGTAAGTGGGAGTGAAGTAAAAATATTTTTGCCCAAGATACTCTTCCACAAGATTTATTTGTATGTGAAGACAGAATACCATCAGTAATCCAACCAAAAGTTCAGGTACCCACCCAGCTGGCACCGTGTGGACCACCCAGGGTCATTTCTTTGATCGAGGACAACATGCTTCTGTCGAGTGGTTCCTTCTTAAATTTTTTTAAACAGGACTTTGATTTTTTTTTTTTTTAATTTTTTTTTTAAATATTTTTTTTTTTACAAAGTAGCTTTGGAGCAGCTGGCCAACAGCCAAGGAGCTAGGGCCCCACACCTCTGAGTGCACCCGGCTGTATTTTCTGACGTGGTCGCGGCTGGCCGTATACCTTGCACTGGCACCGCTGGGGAAGGCGAAGTGAAAGAGCGTGTGTGAGTGGCTTGGGAGCGTGAGCCAGAAAGTGCCTCTTGTTTGCGCAGGAGGGAAAGCATTCAGCGTCCGCGGGGCAGGGAGGAGACCGTGGGAGCCCTTCTGCGGTGAGCGGCGGGGAGCTCAAGGAGGTTTTAATGTTAAAAATGGAAACAGCCGGCACTATAGCATCTTTGATTTCGAGGGGGCRTTCATTTTAAATTACCTGCCACAAAAATGTTGCACAAATCTACCCAGTTTTTAACATAGCCAAATATCATTTCATCCATTGGCAGAAGTTAAGTGAAAAGCACAACAGCACTAAGACATTTTATTGAAGTCCATCAGTGACCCATTTATTACTTTCTAGAGGCTTCATCCTCTAGATCTGATCTGTGTATTATATAGAGAAGAATTTGTTACACGATACACTGGAACATTGAAACAATTACCAGAAAAAACAGAATAAACTATGTATAGCAGACAAAGAAGGAAAGTTAAATAGTTTCAGAAATTTTAGTTGTCTTTTTTTTTAAATAAAAAGGAGATAGTAGCTGTTTTTCTTACCTGTTAGCAGCTTTAACAGAAAAATMTTTCTTTTAATTTTTTAAAATAAAGATTCCCCAAACCACATTTACTCTGCCTTCTAATAAACACAGAGTATTGCAATCTCAATCTACAGTACCTCAATAAAAAGAGAGAATTGAGGAATCAGGCATGTATAACTGCAGGGCAGACAATTTGTCTTTACTGTTGCTCAACTTTTTTCCTGTAATGAGTATTCCTGAAAACAATTGTGGCTTCTGCAAAAGGAAATACCATGTCATGTTTTTGGGGGGGAGGTATCTAGGAAGCAAAGAAGAATGAAATTYCCATCAGTTACGATGATGGGATTGTCCAATAAAGCAGTTAAAAGCACCACTAAAAATAAATTGCTTGGAGCAAGATACAGATTGCCAAACGCTGGTTTAGAGGCAAGACAAATAATATCATCGGCAGACCACAAAACAAGGCTCACTTTTAACAGCTCTAGGAGCGCTTCACTAAATAGAAGATGTCCCTGGAGCAGGATTTGTTTTGAAGGGCTTTTTAAASGCTGACAAATCTAACTTTATTATCTCTTTCTTCAATTGAACAAAATGCCTCCTGGAAAAACGGAACATGGCTTTGTGTTTGTATTATGCATAGCAGAAATAAGTTATTCACTACAGTTAAGCATAATAAGAAATCAAACAATTGTTTGATGTGTCCTTTCCTTGCCATACTGRCAACATTGTAAACCCGGGTTTTCTAAATTAATTGTAATCTGGTGGGAGACTCTGGGCTCACTTTTCCAAATGCWAAGGAGATGTGGATGGTAGACGATGCTGGGCAATGTCAAAAGCTGCTTTTGAAGGTCTGGACCTCCTGTAGCTCAGCCTGTACCATCATACGCTGTCATGAGCTCTCCACGCACCTTGTGGGCTAGTAGCATGTGGGGCTGTATCAGGAGGAACCCAGCTAGCAGATCAAGGGAAGGTGGTATTGCCCATTACATGCCATTCCTGAGAACCTGGAATACCGTGTCCAGTTTTGCTCCAGGCAGAGGTTGAAATAGCGATGTTCAGATGAGATATAAAGAAAAAAGTTATCACTGGGCGGGCAATTAAGGACTGTAACAGTGGTCCAGAAGGGCTGTGCAATCTCCATCCTTGGAATTTTTCAAGACCTGACTGGACAAAAGCCTGAGCGACCTGGTCCGTTTTCAGCTTTGACCCTGCTTGGAGTAGCAGGTTGGACTAGATGTGTCCCAAGGTCCCTTCCAGCCTGCATGGTTCTGTGATGGTGTGCACAGAWGCTTATCATAATCCTGAGGAGGTTAATATTAGTCACTTCCTAGGCCGTTCCAGTGCAACGTATACAGCATTTGCCACTGACTGAGCATCAACTGATAAAAAAACAGGTCTGTATAATTGTGCAGCGTTGAGCTTGCAAAGACAACAGCCTCTGTTATTAATGAGCAGAAGTGGGCCAGATTTTGAAACTTGGTTTCCATTGGGATCCTGGAYCTATGAGTCAAGATGAGAAGCTTGATAATTGGCTGCTCCTCTCTTGTGGAAAATATTGAGCTATGTGCTTTGGTGGTGGTTTGCTAGTGATTTGTGGCTTCTGGGGAAATCTGAGTCATGGACTTAACGCCMCGCTGAATTCCTATATTCTTATATCAGAAACTTTTTAGCATGAAATTAGCTATTCATTCTCTGAGTTAGGAACCAGTGTAGCTCTCAGCAAGCCAAATGCCCTTATGTCTAGGGGTACTTTGCTTGCATAAAGCATCTGATGTTGCACTCTGCAGTATACTGAGGATTTTATACAGCACGTCTCAACAATTTCGGGTAGCCAATTTGCTGAACAATGTGATAGCACCTGTCACTGACAGCATGACTGTGACATTTTTCCCTTACTAAACAAAGTTTGCTGCTGATAAAAAGGTTACTGTTAAGTTTGATTAAATAACTATTAGGGAAAAGAGAAATATTCTCMAATTTATCTGAGAGATACTCCTGAATAACAAAGGAGGATATTAATTTCTCTAGCATAGGTAGAGGGTGTGAGTCATGCTGTAGAGAATAAGCCAGTGGTGTGTATCCTCTGAAGAATCCATGCAACTCTTCCAGGCTGCACAGTTCATTATTATCAACTCRATAGACATGTGAAAGAGAACATTTGTCCTGTAAAAATATTTTTTTTTAACACGCAGGCTATTAACCAGGCAGGAGCTGGACCCTACAGTGACCTGGTAACCTGCAGAATCCCAGCATCTGTGCCTGATGCAGTCTCTACCCTCTCCGTGCTGGAGGATGAGCACGTGGATGCCTGTCAACTCTCACCCTCTGTGTGCCTTGTACTGAACTGGGAAGAGCCATGCAATAATGGAGCTGAGATTACATCATACAACATTGACCTGGGTGACATCAGCATTCCAGTAGGAAATGTTACAAGTTACGTTATCAATGATTTGCTTCCAGAAACCTCATACCGGTGAGTATAATTTTTTTTGATGAGGTACAGAGCACTCAGGATGAGATTACACAGCTAAATTTTACATAGGAAATGTTTATGGCATATAGAGTGAGTGGAAGGGGAAAAAAAAAAAAAAAAACCAAACAAACCACAACTCCAAACAAACAAAACCAACCACCGGTACAACCAACCTAGGGAGCATAGAAATCTGCAATAATTCCTTCATGGAATGAATTGCAGTAGTTCATGTTCAAATTTTTCTCCCGCCCTTTTTCCTCTTTCCTCTTTCTCCTCTCCTTGCATTATCTCTGACCTCTCCTTCTTTTTAAGTTGCTCTGCTAAGGTAAGGTTATGCTGGTAAATAAATAAATTTTAAAAATGGGAAATAACTAAAATTACAATGCGACATCTCATGTTTTTTCAGACGCTCAGCAGTACTATTCCAGGGGGTTATATTATTAACTGTATTGATCCCTGTGAGGGGATAGCAATTGGCACGCAGTGAACTTTTATTTGTACAGCTACAGCTATTTTTTCTTTCTAGCATATGGAGATTAATTAAAAGATAATCTGAATTTAAAAATAATTTCTTTATATTGCTTCAGAGTCTAAATTTCTAAGTGACATTGCCAAAATTTTATTACTGTTTTAATGTTCAGGCTTATATGTTTTTCCCCTAATTGCTAATTAAAAAAAAATATATATGGTTCCATGCAGGCAGTGAAGAGTAATACAGCAGAAGATGTGACAAAAGAAATTCTATTTTAAGTACTGTTCTAATAAAAACTGAAATGTGATTGCACAGTTATAAAATTAGACATGGCACAGACCTTCTGTAATATTTTTTTTTTTTCTTTGTATTCAAGGTCACAATCCTACAGGTCTTCTAGAGTTTAAATGAAAAGTTCATTTCTCAGATTTTATCATGTACCCAAAAAAGAACTTCTTGTAGCAAGTATATAAATATGTATACTAGAAGTTATTTAAAGCCAGGAATGTGTATTGCTTGCAGTGCCTAGTACAGTGGTTCCTAATCTTTGCCTAGAATATCCAGTTTTTAAAACCATGTAATAAAAAATAAAGATGTAGATTTATTAAAAATACATATATATCCCTCTGGCAATCTGAAAAAAGAAGGCAAAATAGGAATTTGGTGATTCAGAACCCCTCCGTTCCAGATCACTCTCATAAATCCAGGAAATATGACTACGTTATCTCTGTCTCCAGTTCTTCAGTGGCTTGTAACGCTGCGATCCTTTTTGGCTAAGGCAGTAATGAAGTATAAGCTTTTTCTTGTCTTCTACTGTGTTTATTTAAGATCCCAGTTTTGTGGTCAATTTAAGCTAGCATTGCTGTAAAAGGAAGCCTCTTCCTCCCTCCTTGTGTTRTCCCCTCTTTTGTGCCAGCAAAGTGCTATCGCACCATTCCAGACTGGGAGAACTGGTCTTGTTGAAAGCTAACCGTATTTTTTTACCTTGTAAATGGGTAGAGAGAAAGGAAGGCCAGCGTGCCTTCTAGCAGACATGCTGGCCTAAGCTAGTTTAAGGTATTTGTGGAAATACTGCACATGAGTAAAGCTACACAGCGGTTTGAGAACAATTCAGGTTGCTGTTGTCACGCTTCTCACCTCCCTCCATCTCCACGTTCTCCCACCTTTCTCACTCTCTGCCTTGTGTCAGCTCTGGTGCTTCTGTGGTCTTACTTTAAGCCAGATCAGGGAACCCAACTGATTGAAGACTGATCAAAAACCCAGTAAGACTAATAAGATGTTGAAGAGTTTGTCTATTGACYGGCTACCCAGCTGTGGAACTGCATCATCTTTGGGCATCCCTGGTTTCTCCTCATTTGTTCAATCAAGAGTCAAAACAGCTAAAGAAAATAAAACCTTTGAGCAGCACAGTCAAGACAGCGAGAATGGACCATCTAAATTCTTCACTGAAGTCTTCTTTCTTCAGTCTCTTTTTAGCTGGTTCTTGGTTGTCTACAGCTTCCCTTATGGAAATGTCCTTGTCTGGAAATGGAGCTATGGAATGAAGGGCTCGGCAGGACATTACTCTTCTTTATAATCATGCTGCAGTCTTGTCCATGAAGCTTTTACTCCTGCTGCCATGAAAAGGGTTGCTACACTGATATCATACTGGAATTTTTTTTTTTTTTTATTCTTATTTCATTATTTTGTAAAATGCACCATATTAAATCACATATTTTCAGTCAGGGAGCCTGCTTGTCTCTAATCCAAATGAAAAGGCTAAAGCACAAGCATTAACTGCAACTGTTCTAAATATTGTTGTAAGACTAAGTTCCTACCAAAAAAAAAAAAAAATTATTGTGAAGAGCACAAACCAGTGGATGACTAATCAGAAGTAATAATAGATGAAAGCTCTTTTCTTTAATAAAACAAGAGAAAGAAACCCCCAAATCTTGCATCTCATGCCTATCGGGGAAGACAAGTGACTGCGGTTGAGTTGCAAAAGCACCTCATCTGTAGTTTGAAGTATTTTTCTGCTAATAAAAATAGACATGTCAAAGTGTTTTTGCTATTGATCATTAACTCTTTCATTGATATTTCTTCTTCAAGCCTATCCTGACACCTGTCTTTCATCAGGGAATGTCTGTGCCCTGATAAATGTATCCGTAAGAAACACGTTTATCAAGCTGTACGCCAAAAGGTGGTGGGTTTTTTGCCCTCCCTGCTTTAATCAGAGGAGTGTTTCAGAACATCACTGATCTCATTCTCTAAATTTGTTCACCAATGGCTTTTCTTTTCGTGTCAACTTTGTTTAACTCAACTAGCTCTTCTCTCTCAAGTGTTTATTCCCTGCTGTGTTTAAAAGCAGCGAAYGTGTTTACTTCCAGGCCTTGTTTTTCCTAGACTAAACAAGCCAAACACTACCGGGCTTGAGACTCTGAATTCTCTTGCCAAAGTTTCAGCAGAATTTGAAATAGATCAGCAATGGGCTTATATGTTTTAGTTGCACTGGAATTTTACTGTCAATGTTTTTGTTTGTTGGAACCTGAAATTGAAAGCAAATCTTGGTTATTATGAATCCACCTGAAATTGAAAGCAAATCTTGGTTATTATGAATCCACCTGAAATTGAAAGCAAATCTTGGTTATTATGAATCCACCAAGTCCAAAATTGGAAGGGAACGTTGTTTTGCATAGCGGTGTGATTCTAACAGCGTGTCTACGTGTGTCCGCCCCGTTGGACTTGTTAGCTTAGGTCTGGCATTGCTCTGCAGCTTCCAGCTTCTGTGTGGGAATGGCCATACGCGAGCAACTCAAAGTATACACCGAGCAAACTCCAGGCTCTTTGCGGAGGTGGGCTCAAAGCTGACGAGTTCCATGGTTTCTGTGTCTTAGTAGCAAATCCAGCCAGCATGCCACAAGAAGGATTTGCATCCCAAAATACATTCAAGGCAGGAGGAACTGGGGCACGCCTCTGCCGTGCTGCTAATGGCCAGCGTAGGGCTGATTTCAAGAGGACTTCTCCAATATCAGGCACAGACCAGCACTCCTGTTGCAGAAAGCAGATGCCTCACAAAAGCACTGTGTAAACATCGTTGCTGGTGAGCAGCTGCAGAAATATGTCCGAGAGTTCTGCAGTCTTTCCGTTTTATTGACATAGCCATGAAGCTCTGGAAACTAATTATAGGGTAATAATACTTGGACTGGTTTTCTGTGAACTGWTGTAACTAGAAGTGACTTAATAAATATTCCACAATAAATACGTATTCAACAGTAATAGAAATTCCAATTTTCTGTTACACTCTGTTCCCAAGCTTGGCTCAACGCTTTCCATACATAATTGTGCTGTGCTGTTGAGATACTTCACTGCAAAACAACTTCCAATTTTTAAGAATGCTTATTTTCTTCTGAAGTTACATAGTTTACAGAAATACATAGTAACCTTATTAAATTTTAATAGCAACACTTAATTTTGTTTAAGAATAAAAATTCTATAGGCATTTTAAATTTCTWAACTGACTCGAGGAAAAGATCTTCCAAGATGAAGAGAGCATGGATGCTTAAGTTAGCAATGCCTAAGTGGGTTATAAAACAAAATTTATGCTTCAGAATGTAAAACTAAGTCTTGTTCCAGCCCCAGAAGTGTGCAGTCTGAGTGGGGATCTGTGGGGCTGGATGATCACTGAGGCTGTGTATAATTACTATCCATTACGTTCAGGCTGCTGCTGATGGAGCGTGCTGCTTCTCCTCCCTTTTGAAGTCCGTGGCATTTTAACTCCCACAGGTTTCTACAGGCACTTGTRTTGCAACTGGTGGCATTCCACTTATGGGAACGAGCGAATCAAACCCTTCTCATGTCAGACTCTTAAGATTAATTCAAAAGTGATTTTTCAGTTCGTTGGAATACTATACAAAGGATTTTGTGACCAATCTGAAAATAGCATCCTGTTTAGTCTGTTTATTTTCTTGGGTCAAGAATCTTATAAGATAGAATGGTCTGTTAAAGATCTTTTAATGGTTTCTAAATTTGCCTAGTCTGATATATTTTTTTTTTCTAAATGTTTAACAGATGCAGTGGGAAAAAYGTGAGAAAGAATACAAATATTATTGGTCCAGGGTCTGCAGAATTAGGTACTATCCCTAAATATAGTCTTTACATTTTCAGAAAAAACTTGCTTTCAAATTGTGATTGTCAGGTTTTAAAACCACCTTTCCAAGATGGTGTTTGGGATATTTTAWCTTAGAAACCATTAGTGGAAAAGTTGAAAGGAATTCAGGAAGTGGTTTTATTGCAAATATCTCTACAGGTCTATATACTACTTTTACACACACAMAAAAATTTATTTTTCCCAGTATCAGTTCTGTAAACAGTAATTGGTTTCCACTTAATTGTGGAAGTTATCTCACCCACTACGGCTGTGCCACCCGGCTGGAGGAGCTCAGTGTCGCAGGCTGGGGCAGGGACAYGGGCTGGGGCAGAGATGCTGCAGTACAAGGTGTTCTCCCACCACCATGGGCTCTCCCTCCTCCTCCAGATGGTCCTCCTCTCTCCCCGTTCTTTTTCCTTTCTTCCTTCTCCCTTTCCCTGTGGACATTTCCAAGGCCTCATATTCCCACTGCATCTTTTAAACGTGCTTGAGGACAGGAGAGGCTTTGTTGTTACTGGGAGTTTGGATAATACAAAACAAAACAAAAGGCTATRTACTCCAGAGTGTGTTGCTGTAATTAATCTGCAAAAAAGTAGTAGCATTTTGTAATGTAGCTGTTATTGTTTATGTGCATATGCTAATGGATAACTTGCCAGAATCCAGTAAAAATTCAGGCAGTTTTCACTTTTTTTTTTTTTTTTTTACTGGAAAGACCATTAAATATTAATGTAATGACTCTTCAATCTGAAGGAAACCAATAACATAGTATGAAATAAAATCAATGCCTATATTAATTACACTTCTTAAGATACTAGAAAAGCCTTTTGTTCTTTTTATGTCAAATGCTTGTATGCAGCAGTTGAAGAGGAGGCTCCCACTAGATCTTTCTTCATAGCATCCACCCTTTGGGAGGAARAGGATGAAATCACTGCTGTGTAGTGTTGTGAGGTGGTCAGGATGCATTTCCTGAAACCAAAAGGAAGGTTAAAAGGAAAATGCGGCTCCATGCCAAGCAATACTTTACCCTTGTTAATAGCTAGGTCAATAAGCAAAGGTTTAACCACACATTTACACATAACTATGTAAACACAGTGCCTTCTTACAGTGTACAATTACTTTAGCTGCCTAATCAGTAGATAAGGCTCTATCATTTTGCAATATGTTTACTAATCATTTAACCCTTTTTGTTCTTGAAATTGTAGAAAACATGGTTTGTTGTTTTTTTTAATGGGGAATATTGTTCTCTGGAGGGTTTTTCCCTGTCCCTTTAACTCTACCTAATCTTTTTCTAATGGTAGAGCTGAAAACTTGCTGTTCAAAGCRAAGTAATTTTTCATAATGTTTATATGAACTTACATCACTTTATGTACTTCAGTTAAAATAAGTAGCCGTGCCAACCAAAGACAGTTCTATTTATCTTCTGCTTTCTCTGAAGCAGGCAGTCGTAGGGGTATACCAGGTTCTGCTCTTCTCCCTTCTCCCCCTACCACCTTCCCCAGGGACTTCTGGCTTCTTGGTGGCTGATAGTTTTGAGAAGAAGCAACAMTTCTTGTAGAGAGTCTTTTCCCATGAGAAAATACTAGGCTGCTGTGCACAGGATTTCTGAAGTAAATGGCATCCATCCTGCTATCTAAACTAGGCTGAACTATCTAAAAAAGCTAATTAGCTTGTCCATTCTGTTTTCTCTTATTTTTACTTTGATTTAGCAAATTTGAGGCGTTTCAGGCTTGTCTGCACCGATATTTCTATTTACACAGTCCTCAAAGCTCTTTCGAAATGCATATTTCACATTTTTGTTACGAAGTTACTGTTGATTTTACCATAGTAAAAGACTACTACTCTTCGCTCCTTCCTATAAGCAGATTCTCATTGTGCAAATTATTAAACTAAGGTGCAGACAGGTAAGAGAAAGTGACAAAGCAGAAGCCAGGAGTCATTATCTTAAGAAAGAAATAGTGTTTAGAATACTAGCTCAGTCTTAAGAATATTTCCAAATTAAAACTTCTATGACTAGGTAGGTGGTCTGCTTTTCTYTTCTTCTAAATGTCTTTAATGCAATTCAAATGGCTCAAGAGCTTTTGTGCATCTTGTGAGAGCGACTTGAGTCCAACTTTTATTTGATCTAATAGTTCACTGATGGTTAATATTTCCACAGTTTGTGTAAGACATGTAGAAGGTTTGTGGATTTAACCTTCTCTGTTAGCTCTTCCCAGTGTAGAGTTTCACGTACTTAAATAGTGTGCTTTGTGAGACGCTGCACACGCTGAAATAATACTGTTCTTTGGTCTTCAGAGTTATTTACCAACATGGAGATGGGTTTCATGGCAGTGACACCAATGCTTTCGCTTAATGATTTCACCTAAATTAGTCCATGACCTTTGTTAGACGACCACAACACACTTCTGCATTTTATTTATTCAGTTACACGCTTCATGTTTTCCAGGTTGCACTTGTATCTGTGCTGCTGTCCCTGGTTCATGTGGTTAATGGGACTGCCATCAGGTTCTGAGATTGCTTGCCCAAATCTTCCCCTCTCTGCCTTACTGCATTTCTTGATATCTTCGCTGCAGCTCTTACAATATACACAGGATGATAATACTTGTTGTTTACAGAGCCTTTCATTTTGCCAAAGCAAAGCACTGGTAGCTGGGAGTGTGCACGGTGTTAGTGAYGGAGCAGCCAGGTCCAGAAGGCTGTTTTGTTTCTTGAGACTTTTTTGTACCAAGAACCTCGCGAAAGCACTTTATTTAACATTTACCTTTTTGTTGTTCGTTTTAGGATCAGGATCCAGGCTGTCAATGAAATTGGAGCTGGACCATTTAGCCACTTTATTAAAGCAAAAACCAGGCCGTTACCACCCTTGCCTCCTCGGTTAGAGTGTGCTGCAGCAGGTCCTCAGAGCCTGAAGCTGAAATGGGGAGACAGCAGTTCCAAGCTTCACGCTACCGATGACATGGTCTATATCTTGCAGATAGAAGACAGAAATAAAAGGTAAGAGAGACGAATCTTTTCCTTGTGTTAATGAACATGATTCTGGTTCATCATAATGCCGTTGTGAATCACGGTAAGATTTCCTGGTTACTTCATACCTGCAAATATACACAAAATATTGTTTTACTGGGGATTCTGTGCCTGTAGTCTAACCGAGCAAATTATGTAACAAAGCTGCTAAAGTTGTTATAGAACAACCAAAATCAGTGCTGTACTGTTGACATTTTAGCAAAACCCTGGCTCTTCTGCCAATAAAAGTTAATACCAAGTTTCATGGACATAGTGCTTTACCCTTTGGAATATACAAAACAAAGATATTGCACCCAACATGCTGTGTGTATTAATAAAACAAACAGTTACAAAATCAGAGGTCTAAGAAGGGCAAAACTGAGCAGAACAAGGTTTTTTGGGCAACACGATGGTCAGGATTTTGCAGCCGTAATATTTTGGATCATTAGAAAGTAGGAGCTTGGCATCAGCTTGGTAGCTATGCAATAATTATGAAATAAGGATGCAGAAGAGCTCATCCACCATGTTTCACTTCCCTAAAATTTTCTTCAAAGCCGTGAGAGCTTTTGGTGTGCAAGACACACAAAAATGAACATTAAATAGTCAGTGCTCGGCAAAAAGTRTTTTCCCATGCAAACTTTGTATGGGAAGATTTGATAATGTAGCTCCAAAGTTGTGATGAGATCTATTCAATAAAAAAAGGGAAGGAAAGAAAGACAATATGTGAGTATTGTCTAACAGTCTGAGCTCTTCAATGAATAAATATCATAGATGGCTCATAATTTACTAAGAAACACTCTCAACTAGTTTAATTAGGTAAAATAATTGACGTATCAAGTAGATAATCCTTAGAGACCTTCAGTACAGATCATAATTTGGTGTAAATTAGCATGATTCCTTTAATTTAAATAGAGCTGTGCTGAGTTTATGCCAGCTGAAGATCTGGCCCAAAAGCTCTAATTGCAAGTAATAAAACCACCATAAATAATGCCTAAATACCTCCCAGTATCTCAACTGTACTGATGCAGAGAGGGTACATGCTCCCCTGTATTAATACTGAGAGGTGTCCAATGAATATAAATGCCCACTTGAAAATCTGACTGATAGAAACAGTTTCTTCAGAGTGCAATGATGCTTGGCAGGAGCCCATCACCTGCAGCAGYGTGTGATCAAGTCAGCTCTAAGGAAACATCCAGCAGGCTTCTTTTGTTTGCTTTCATGTAGCACTGCAGGTAGGATGGTGAAGAACTGTAAATTGTTTTAAACCTTTTTCTGTGTTGGAGAAAATAGTGAGTTTCCTTGTAAGAATAAAATACGTTATGTTACCTGGCAGCAGAGAAGGAAAGCTTTTTTCCCCTTCGCCTTTTGCACAAGGCTTCAACATCATCCTTTGCTTTTGCACAAACTTTTCCCACTGCAAATGGTCGCCTAAAAGCTGTTAATTAGGAGGAATTTGAACTTGTTACTCTGCTAGGTCTTCTTAGCTTTAAATTTGGCTTATAGTCCACGTGAGCTCCCAAAGATGCAGAGAAACTACTCATCTATATTGCACTGTCTCCTCCTGCTTGAACAGAGTCCTTGCATGAAATGGCTTCCTTCGGTGGTTGGGTTTGTAGCAATTAGTTCAGATAATACCTGAAACGAGCCGTAGCCCTCAGCCCTCCGGCTAATGAAGTGCGTACSGGCGCGGGCACAGCTGTGTTTGAGAACAGTTGGAGCTGGCAGGTCTTGGCAGTAAGATCTGTTTATTTGTTCCCTATCTGACAGTCACTTTTTGCTCCCCATTGTGTGCATCCATCGCAATGAGAGATGTTCCTGAAAGGATACAGCGGTGAAGTTTTGTACATTCAGGAGAGCTTTCATTCCTAATGAACAGAGAATGACAGCCCACACATGAATTGGTAGAAACAGCAGTTAGTTACAGAGGTAGGAGTCCTCTCTTAGATCATTCCCATAAAATAAACCCCATCGTGACTGAGGGGTTACTCGTGTGTATGCTTGTGAAAAATATGGAATACAGTTCTTTGAGCATCACTGGCCTCTTYAATTGCCCAGTGCTTTACCAGGCTAATGCAGATAAACTGTGGACATCTAATGGAATAATTAAATAGAATAGAATATTTCAGTTGGAAGGGACCTACAATGATCATGTAGTCCAACTGCCTGACCAATTCAGGGCTGACCAAAAGCTAAAGCATGTTCTTAAGGGCATTGTCCAAATGCCTCTTAAACACTGRCAGGCTTGGGGCATTGACCACCTCTCTAGGAAGCCAGTCTCTGGTGAAAAAATGACACCAAATAAATCATCTAGAAGGATGTTTTGGAGTCTTTTATGGTTTGAGAGGGTTGTAGGAAGGTTCCATGGTGTCCCGTCTGTTGAGAGAAGAGATAGCACCTGCCTCGGGGGAAGAGGCTGTGGCGTAAACATGGCTAACTCAAAGTTGACCTCTGTCATATCCTTAGTCTTTCAGAAGATACTGTTACTGTATTCCCTGAGACATTTGAAATTACTTTTAACAGCTTTATACTGAAATCCCTCAACTCAATATTACAATTTTCCCTTCTTCAGTGAATCTGAGCATGCAGTTTGCTTACTGCAACATTGCTTACTGATGAGGTTTAAAATAGGAGTTAGCCTTAAAATGCTGTTGAAGCATTTTCACAAACAGAAATATAAAGGTGAGGAAATTCTTTTAAAAAAAGAAAATCATCAGTAAGTCAAATTCTGACCCTGATAGCTTTAATGGCCTTTGTGTAAAGATTCAGCTCCGGTTTTATGCAGTGATAGTCAGCCAGTGCTCTTGAATGTGTCCTGGTCATTAAGAATTGTTTTTAACTTTTCCCTGCTGTAATGAGGTATAACAGGCCAGTTGTTGGAGACTAAATGTTTCATTGATTGCAAGACCTGTGAAACAAAATACTGGGAAATCTCCTGACACTGGTTAATGTCGGGTCTTGAAAAGGTGTACGCATCAGAAATGTACCTGCTTTAGCTCTCGTTTGCTCTTCAGTGTGTGACATTTAGGAAGATCAAATTAGCATCCCTTGTCCTTTCAATTATGTGTAGCATTAAGTGGAAATGAAGAAAAATCTGTTTCTAGAAAGCACAGTACATGGGAACGTTAGTTGAGAGTAGTTGACCTTTATGTAAAGAGGACTATAAAATTTCTTTTCTTTTTTAAATAAACTATCAGTTGTGACTTCATTTCCTAACTTTAGCACTGTCAAGAAAATCTTGTTAATCAAGGTGCACTATTTTCCAGAATACTGTGGATTTTTCCTCTCCAAGTGAAACAAATGAACCTAATTATAGTAATGCTTTTTATTTTATTCCTGTTCTGGTAATTAGTCTTTAGTTGTTCCTACAACTAATTATACCTCCTAGTGTCTTAAAATKCTTACAATATCCAGTCTGAAAGAGAGAATTAGCAAGTACATTATTAGTGGGTCATTTATCAGTTGCTTTTGTTTCTTTTAGATGAATATATGTTGCAGTTGAGATGAATTCTGTGATTTTTGTGTGTATACAGAATCCAAATAAAAATACATTTAATTATATTTTAAGGGAGAATCATTGGTAAGGTTGGCTAAGAAGCAAGCTAAACATATTCTTTAAAAATATCGATGAAGGATCAATCTTAGTAAGTCTGCTTTTGTAAGTGAATTGTAAGAGATGGTGTTTACTGGCATTCTAAAATGTAATTACTTTTGTTATTTACTGAATAAATGAGTTATGACCCCATATCACTGGGTAAACAGTAGTAGTATTTCCCTTTCATATMGTATGAAAGATTATTTATGTGGGTATTAAACTGTTTTGAAATACTTTGCTAAACTATATGTGCTTGCCATTTAAGGAGATACTATTCTTCAATATAAATGAAGAATTGATCACAAAACAGAACTTGCCTAATGACTATAGATATTAATTGGGCGCAGTCATTGTGCACACACTGTTTTTCTGGTTAGGATATGAATGTCCCAAAGGCAATAGACATACATCAATGTAGTCCTTGAAACTTCTAGCAACTCCAAGGAAGGAACAACATTTGTAACCGAATGACATAATCCCTTGAATTGATTTCTTCTGCTTAGAGAATTTTACCTTAACTTGAATATTTATTTCAGGAGGCATCACCTCTCACATTCCTCGTCCCAGGAGTGCCTGTTATCATGGTGCAGGCAGCAGAGGACATCTGAGCTGTAAGCTCGGTAGACTCTCGGTTGCCTTCCAGTGACTCAGGTTGTCTTTCCTCGCTCTTGTTTGGTAGATTGTGAGTAGAGCCTTTAGAGCCTGAGTATGAGCAGGGGAGACAGGCAAGATTTTCCCAGTATCAAAGGGAGATGTGTTGTCCCATCCGTTTCAGTGCCTGCTAACCCAGATGTTAGTGATACTCCTGGCAGTACTGTCTTTTTCAATTGTGTGGTAAGCTGTTTCACTGTTTACAGAAAGCCTGTGAGAAAGAGAGGCAAGTATCATATTATAAAAATCTACACCAATATTGTCCAAGGTGAGAAGAACCAAAAAGCACTTGTCAGGAGGTGGTTTCCAAGGAAAATTAAAACGTGCTTTGAACAGTAAAGCCAGTGCAGAGATGCAAATGGGCTCACTTTTTCTGCAGAATTGTTCAGTTTTAGGAAGCTCCTAGCTCTTCCAGTGATTCTCCCATCGTTTTGTCATCTTCACCAAGTGATGCTGGAAACCTTTTCTCCCCCAAACATGCTGAAGTTGTATACAACAGAAGAAGCTCTTTTCCCTTTGTTCCAGCACAGTTTCTCTGACCTAGTTACTCCTTAAAGAAGCATAGCAAACAGCAGAGAACCCACAAATGGAGACAGTCTGTCACAGCGTCCAGTGCAGCTTCCCTGCTGTAGAAGTGGAATGTCATATCTGATGGTTTGGTCTAAGCAGCAGTCTTTGCAGAAAGACAGTGCCAAGTACAGTCCCTGTGTGTTAGGAAGCAGTCATATGTATGAGCCTTGACATGTATGTTCGCTCTGCGTTAATGTGAAGAGAGGTAGCATAAAACCACAGAGAGAGAAATTGCTAAACGTGCTGCTTCTGTCTGATGRCTAGCATAATCATTACCTGGTTACTGCAAGTTTCAAGCAGTCTAATTAAAAAATTGTTTACACTCATGATTTGATCAAGACCATTTACACCCATTTTAGCAGCAATTACTGGTAYGTATCAGGCCTACTGGCTTGTGAAATTCTATTAAAATATGGAATTAGCTACATTAACATATCCTTGCAAAAACCTGCAGGAAAAATCATTTTCATATTGGGTAAAACAATGATGAAGGGAAATTAACAATTAGCGCCAAGACATATGGCATGCTACAGTTTACTCTGCAAGCCTGGCTAAATAGAAAGTTAACATTCAGAAAAGTCTTTCAAATAGTCTGTCTTCACTTCATATTGTTGCATTGTGTAGACGAGTATTGCTGTTAACAGTAATAATATTTATATGAAGAGCATTCTGATCAGAGACTTGGGGCTTTGCAGTAAGTGCTGTGCAAATGAAAGAGAGGAGGAAGAACTGTTCCAAGTGTAAAAAGCTTAACTTGTTAATGCATTTCAGCTTTGTTCCTAGAAACAGGAGTGAAACAATATTTTTGGTAGATACGAGTTATCTGTGTGTGTGTGTCATCTTTTGAGACAAAGTGAGGTGTGAGAAACCCATGTTAAATGTTTGAGATGAGATGTTTCAAATATTAAGAATCTAGTGAGACACAGAATTAGATGCTATTCCATAAGTATGTTCAAAGAACCCCTGGTTTGGTGGGAAATTTAGTAGTTAACTACACAGAAACACAGTGGACCCATTTGCTGTTGTATTTTGATCAGTGTATGTCTGCAGGTGCTTCACACTTCAGGGGTCTAACTGAATATTCCAGATGGTAGATCATAAATAAGAGCAGCATCCAGACCAAAGATTGTCACCGTAATGAAAGCTATATTTTCTGCACATCTGTAACAACCTCATAAGAAAAATAATGTCTTATCAGGATAATGACTATTTAATATCTAAAGTGGTAATGGAGTTCAGCTTGGAGCAACAGGAACATGTTGGCCAGTTTTTCAAGAGCACAACTTTAGGTTCCAACTTTATTTTGCTGAAGTTGGTAAACTAGAGACTACGCTTTGCTTCCTTAGCGAGCTTTGCCAAACCAGATTACTGAGACTGTCATGTCAGTAGATAGTCCYGAACACGATGCGCTGAATGAGGTTCATTTTAAGGTTCATAGGCGCCATTAGTTGCTGCCATACTAGGAAAGTGGATTGTAATGCTGCACAAGAAAGATAAAAATGCGTGTGTCTRTAAGAGCATTAGTTTGCTGCTGCTGAACTGTGTTTTGTTCTGGTTTGGGTTTAGCTTTGTTAAGCCTGCTGTTATTCATATCTACTGTTATTTATTAATACATTGCTATTGCAAGCCATGATGTTGGTAGCTGCCTAGTAATCTAGTTCTTCTTGACGGCGTAGTTTCAACAGGCCATTGGATGCTCTCCCTAATTTCTCCCAGATTTTTCATTCAAATGCTGTTAATTCACATGAAGTTGTGTTCASTGTTGTCCCTCCTATCTGTTCCTTGGCCCCTCATCTGGCAGGAATCATCTGTCAGGCACTTTGCTGATCTGTCTTCCATTCCTCCTGAATGTGCCCAGAAGCTCCTTCCAAAAAAGTAATTTTCCTTGCTATGGAGGAGCTTCTGTAGGTTAAGGCATCTCAATTTTCAATAATTCCAGACATCTGACAAGCAACTATCTGTGGTAAATATGGATTACATGCTCAGATTCAACAGCAGATGAAAGATGATCTAGTAGAAGCAAGCTAAAAATCGATTTTTGGCTGCAAGTACTCTTTGTCTAGCCTGCAAATGTGCTAGGTAATTAAACRAAGAAAACAAAACTCTTCCCGTCTGACTATCACTTCTATTCCTGCTTTTTTCCGCTCTCTGCTTAGTTTTGMTTTTCTAAGTATAAGGAAGGAAAAGTTGCTGGTGGGGAAAGAAAATCRCGTAAACCAGTGTGTTTGATAATGTTCTTGAAACAAAATAGAGGAACAGTCTAAAAAAGTAAGTGGGGGCTATAATTGTGCAGGTAACAGGGATGTTGCGATAATAATGTTAAGAGCTGTTGATTTATGACATTCATGTACTTTAGTTTCTAATTATGCAGCTGCCCGTGTACGCTGAAACGAAGCCTCAGGTTGCCAGGTTGGGCCAGTGCTATATTAATGATTTGTCTCCAGCCAAAATTGTGGCAGATCACCACATTTTTCTGGGAGGCAGTAACAGAATCATTCAGATGGCTATTTTAGCCTTTGTACTTGGCTCAAGATTGCTGTTTTATTTAGTGCTGTACGGTAGGTTTTCTTTCAAATTAAATTGTTGTAAGGACAAACGGATTACTAAAATATAAACAAAACCCAAGAGTTTGAAAGGGAGCCTGCTGATTAAAATGTGCTGAGAACTAATGAGCGGAGGGAGAGCGAGTACATTCATATTCCTCTGCTCGATTGGAAGTGACTGAAGTGGAGGAAACAAAATAGCTGCAACATGTAAAACATTTCCAAGAAGATCTTCACTGAGAATAAAAAGGTATTGATGAAAAACTAACAGCAGTGGTGTCTCCCAAACAATCGTTTTAGGACATTGTGTTCTCTCTCCTCCACTGTGTGCAAGTCAATGAATAATCCGTGACCGACATGAGAATGTCTGGGAAGAGGAGAATTGGGATCGCTTGAGTGAGATGAGGGRGAAGTAGCCTCTGGGGAGTGTCACCTTCCCTGGAGAAAGTTGCTTTCTTTTCAGTTTCTGCTGTTACGTTACTGGAGAGGAGAGGCAACACTGCAGCGTGTTAAATTTGAATAATACAGATTTACTTGCAGACGGTGCAAGCTTTAAAAAAAAAATAATGCAAGTGTATTGAGAATGCCATTAACCTGCAGAGGTAGTATTTTTTCAAAGACAGGGTACCAGTTTAAGGTATACAGCCTACTGTCTTTTAAATTCTTAGAATTTAAACCTCTTAGAATTGAAAATTTCGTGGTGCTTATTAGCACACGCCAGGGATTCACAGGAATGGTCTGAGCAGATAGAGGTTGGAGAGTGAACACATCTTGGCTGAGACACACCTGAGCGTGTTTTGCGTTTTGGTTTTGTCTGTCTTGGAAAGGGAGAGTGATGAAGAAATAAGAAATCAAAGTAAAAACACATATTTCTATGAGTGTGTTCCTGTATAGGAACAGGAGCACTTTTGGCTTGTATAAACCCCTTGTGTCCCCATACTATCCCCACAGTTTTRCCAAAACAGCTGTCCTAATGTAACATTGGACCAGCTAAGGAACTAATCCAATATAAGACTACCGATTTTTGGAGATCTTTAACCTCTGTCAGTTCTCAAATCCAGTTTGCCTTTTAGCCCTATAAATACTGGTACTGAAGGAGCAGCGTGGGGATGGGAACAGCCAGCTGAGGGAGGCTGGGGCAGGSGTAGCTGCCACACTTCCTAAGCGACTTTCACCGCAAACATCAGCATATTAGTATTTGGGCACGATTTCCCTGAAGTTTAAACTAACTTTTTCAACATTGCAGCTAAAAGCGTGTCCATTTTCACTGAAGGGACAAGAAGTGGCAGTTTGTCAAGCTGCCGTATTTCAGTCGTGTTCAACCGTGTGCCYGTCCCTCAGCTCCAGCCTAGCCGTCAGGGAGGGGGGATGGAGGAGGGGGGATGGAGGAGGCTCCCTTGASCCATGGCCTGGCTCCTCTACAAGCCTCCCAGCTCCCGTGGCCTGATGTGCAAGTTGTGTTGCTGCCCTGCGGAGACTGGGACTTGTGTCTTCTCACATTGAGTTTATGAATGACGTAAAGCTCTGTTAGGTAAGTGAAGTGGGATGTAGAAAAAAATCCACCCTCCCAGTGTACTTCAGCTATCACCCTGAAAAGCCAGAAAGATTTTTCATGGCTGTGCTTTGTTAATGACCGTGCTTACRGCATCCCACAGCATCTGAGAAGGAAAACTTATTGGCCATGTTCAGATGGAGAACTGAGTAGAGGCTGGAAGAAGGTGAGAGGGAGAKAGAGAACAGGGGAGCTTTTCTATATGCAGATTAAGTCAACTTCTAAATGCGTAAGAGATTAAGTCTTTGCAAACAAGCTCAAAGCTGGCTTGTTCTTAAGAAAATGTATGGAACAGGACCTGGATAAAGCACAGTGAACAATGTCAGGCTTGCCAAGAAGGCAAAGGTATATAAAGATCACATTTAAATGTGCTTTTTAAAGTATCTTTAGATTTTAAAAATCAACTTGCAATAATATGGACAAATTATTTTCCTTTAGACAATTTTTAATGTATGCAGACATCACAGTGGCAATGTGCAGTCACACAGATTGATTCAACTTCAAGTTCATTGTGGTCCTTCAGCAGAAAACCTGGGAGACTGAAAAAAGATAGTAGGATAAGTCTCCAAGTCTATAGCCGTCTACATCACATAACTACACTATTCTTAAAAATAACCAAAATAATTCTGGAGGAGTATAAAGTACCTACTTTAGACATGAGGAAAATACTACATTATTATCAAAAATTATCACTAATATTTTGAGGTTAAAATGTTTCATCTTCATCATGTTTCTTACATCGTGATCTGCATCTTCAAACACAATTACAAAGCATTATTGTCATATAAAGCCTAGCAGCAATTGAATTTGATTGACTTAGTAATCAGCCTTTCTTCTTCCAAAATTGGAAGCCTTCTTTCTTCAAAGATGGTTGAATCTCAGAAGTTTAAGTGTGCTTCCATTACTGTCTTATGTATTGAACATGGATGCAAGCTTTTCTGTAATGGTTCTTGCTTTCATTACAGATGTTTTTTGAGATAGAGAAGTAAAAAGGGGTGGAGGTGGAAACCAGATGAAAGTATTAGTCCAATTTCCAAATGACAGGAGAAGCTCAAGTGTTTTGCCAGATCACTTTTTCAGTGTTAACGAAACCTCAATCGTATTCAAAAGGTGAAAGTGTAATTTCAGGACGAAGTCATCRGTATTCACCATCTAAATATGTCTAGCAAGTGTACCATAAGCCCAAACTGGGGTGTGGGTGTGCTTGTGTGGCAGTTGGTAAGGTATATTTATCCCTCCCTTGCTTATGTAGCTCCACGGATGATTACTAAGAGGTCATTAGTCTAAAAYACTGCATTGCTATCTGTTACCCTTGGATCAGGGCCAGGGACAAGTCTGAGCACTTCTGTGAGTACTGCAGTGGTTTCTGAGCCAGCTGCCTGACTGAGCTACAAGAAGTGGAGAGGGAGAGGGAGACGGTGGTCTTGTCTCTTCAGTCTCARTGCTGTCCTAAATACGTGTGCTTTGTTCCTCATGCAGCAAATCCCGAGAAATTTTATTCCATGAGAACAGGTCTGTGGTAGTCTTTTGAAACATGCCGTAGCTGCTTACATGAGCCTCAAAAATGTGGGATAGCAGGCAGTCCTTAAAACTGTGTAAGCGTAAGGTTAAAAAAAAAAAAAAATTCTGCTTTGGAAATTGGCTCTAAAATCTCCTCTTAAAAACTTGTGGGCATAGATCTTTGATTTCCAATCAAGGTGAGGGGCTCACTAAAACTCGGTGGGGGTAGTAAGTCACATTAGTCCTCAGAGTACATTTCCAGCAATTTAAATTACCTGAACATTTCTTTTTATTACAGATGATTCTTGATCTCTCTGTTTGYACTTCCGTGGATTTCAATCATAATGTAATATGAATTGATTTCTGTCCCTGAGAGCTAATGACAGACCCAGTTTCTTTGAAATGCTCAAATTGCTTATACTGTGTATCTCAAGCAAAGCCAAAGGACTTATTATCCAGGATAAAGCCAGCACCTAGATAGGGAGGTCAAAAACAAATCTCTTTGTTGGCTTCCTGGTGATTTTAAATCTGCTGAAAAGGTTAAGATATTTGAGTAAGTGTACTAAATCGTCAAAAAAACCTGTGTGATCCTACGCATTGAATTTTATGTTCTCCAGATTCAGGACTATTTCAGGTAAGACCTTGTTCCCCAGTGGAGGCTAAGTGGGTTGATGCAAGATGCTGGGTGCTTCCTCTTTATTTACCCTCATCCCCATTCTGCTCATCACCCAGGGGGTCAGGATCTCAGTCAGAAATTGCTGGCTAACATATGACTATTACTGAAAAGCATTAATCTGGGTAGAGCAATTGAAAACAGAAGTTAGATTCTCTCTAGTAACCTGTACTTTTTTTTTTCTTTTTTTCTTTTTTCTTTTTTTTTTTTTTTTTTT
>JASVER010000111.1:2436451-2524521 GCA_030449065.1 Oceanodroma leucorhoa
CAGCCTGCTCTCGAGCAGAGCTGTCAGCACAGCCTGCTCTCGAGCAGAGCTGTCAGCACAGGTGTCCCCCAGAGCTCCGAAGCTGGCATGCTTTTCCATCCTCCATATCCTCCTCTCTACAGAAATATTTCCCCTGCGCCTTTTCACTCATAGACCACCATGTATTCTCTCTGAATCTGTTTCTGTCTCTGGCTCTCCTCAGTCTGTAAACTCTTCAAAACTGAGAAGTGTGTGTAATATATTACACACATATGCAATCCATATGTTSTGATTTAAATAGAGTTACTCTGGCTTAAGATGGCATGGATGAATGTAACTTGGTCYTTGGGTATTAATGTGCGAATAAAGTCCAAATCAAGCAATAAAAGGTTAAGAGTATTAATCTTGCTTTAAACATACTTTTAAACCAGCAGTGCACGTGGTGTATTGTAGGAGAACGCAGGTTGAATCCATTTTGATTACTAGGTAGTAGGAAATGCATTGACAGATGTTTTTTCTAATAACTCATAATCATTTTGCAAGGTAAGTATTAGTTGCAAAGGAGACAATGAACTTCTGCTTTCCCTGACCTACTAATCATTGTTAATGTGTTAATAACATGCCGGTTTTATACATGCCTTTAACAGCTCTGCAAAGCACGTTGTGCCAATTTTCACAATATGGATACCTCGCGCTGATATGTGTAACAGCCAGAAATGTCAGTGCCGCTGCAGTGTAACTACATGTTCTCATTTTCATTGTTTCCAGGTTTATTCCGATTTACAGGGGACCAAGTCATACGTACAAGATACAGAGGCTGACAGAATCCACTTGTTACTCGTTCAGAATACAGGCGGTCAATGATGCTGGGGAGGGACCTTTCTCAGAAATATGTACCTTCTGCACAACTAAGTCAGTCCCGCCTGCAATCAAAGGTATRTAATAGATGTTTTAACATATGCATAAGTAACATGTAATTATTCAAGTAATTGGTAAGTATGCAGTGAATTTGTAAGGGTTAACATAAGTATGCAATAACAAGTGAAAAATCGGTTTGTGCTGCTTGTCTATTTCTGTGAATTGTGAAGTTACATTATGATGGGAAACTAAATTATCACCAAAAACCTCATATAAACAATATAAATATTATACCAACCACTGTAGTTATACATAAACTGTTAAAATGCTGTTGCTAACAATAATGTTTACCAAGGGATTGCTCTGGATACTGCAGCACTTCAATAAGGGACGTAACAGCTTTAGTATATATGTGTACATACCAACTTAAGCATTAGTAAAGTTGCATGTTGTTTTAAGTTGTGTAGGTGATCAGCATAGCGCTTCAGAGTTTATTTTTCCTTTAATTTATAAAATTAATAATGATATTTCACATACATAAAGCATTAGATTCTTTATCTCACTTAGCATGTGTTCCCCTAGAAGAGCAGAAGGCCTAATTAATTGAAGTTTTATAATTAAATGTCTTACCGTGTGTAAATTTTGGCCTAAGTAATTTTGCTCCGGATTTGCTATATTGGCTGTCAGGTAAACTGAGCTGAAATCAGAGTCACCTTTTTTTCCTGTGTGCTTAAAACTCCTTTGTCAAGCAGTACCATTTACTGTGAGAAACAGCAACTGTTAGGTTGTCAGAGAGGTTTCATTTGCTCGGCTGTATTTAAWATTTGGCTTTGGTGATTTTCACACCATTCGTGATCAAAGATWTAGAGAGGGGAAAAACACTGCTGGGGTGTAACTTCCCTGGTCCCTAGGTTAGCTGCTTTGCATCACCCCCAGGAGGAACAAGTGTCTCGAGTGCAGAGAGAACATCGGGAGATTGGCTTCACTATGCTAAAATCAGCGTATGTGAGCCTCCCACCTTCGTTTTGACCTGGATTTGGATATCCCCTGGGTTTGGGCATTTGCTTCAGTGCTCCTTCTGGAAGAAGATACCTGTATGTGTTTGGTGTAAAGTTCAAGGGTAAATATACTTACCCAACAGTGAATGATCCTGACGCAGTTGTAAGATCTGCTACCCAGCAAAGCACAGGGAGCTCATGGCAGAAGAACCAGGCTGGCGTAGGTGACGGTAGCAGGGAGGGTGTGCTTCACAGCTCTAGCATCATCTGCAAGTTGCCAGAGTGCCTGGGCACAGGCCTGTCTCGCTCGCGGATGCTGAGTCCCTGTGGCCGTTGCCGTTGCTTCTCTTAGCTGCACTAAGTGGGTAAAACTAGCACAGGGATGCCTGCATGCACTGTAGTCACGTTTTCATTTTGTTGGATAGAAATCCATTTTATTAAATTCAGATCTCACYTAGGTTTTTGTTTTGAACTCCCTGCCTGCCTTTTTAGTTCTTGTTAAATATGACTCATGCTCTAGACTGAATATCAAGCAGTTAAGATACGGTGCAGATACCGGGTCGTGTGTGGGCTGGGACCACAGGTACCTGACAAAATACTGGCTCTCACAGAGAAAAGGGCACAACAAAAACTGCATTCGTCAACACTGCCGTGGGGAGGTAATGCCATAGGGAAAAGAGATCTGTTGAGGCAAAATGATGGTGTTGATTCCCTTCCGTGTTGAGAGCAATACAAAGGAATGTGGGTGATACACAAAAAACTGTACTAAGTTTATCAGAAGCACATGTTTATTCTCCTATAAAGTATCYTAATTACTCACTTAGTGATGCCAAACCTAAAATAGCATTATTGTTAATGGTAGTGTTTTGTAAGTGTCAGACAAAAATCTATGTGTATCGGGATGAGGGGTGGAAGGAGGAGGGAAAATAATTGAGGATGTTGTTGTCAGCTGAGATGAAGGCATCTATTATCAGTCTCTCAACACTGGCAGATGTGCAGAGAGAAGCAAATGGATATTGATTACATTTGGGTCTGCGTATGATTCATGTGTTCCTCTTGGGTGGTAACGAGTTAGTCTAAAATTCATGTAATGTATGCAGCAGCATTTGTTTCTGTGATAGACTCTCCTGTTGTCTGTTTTCGTAGGCTTGGGAATCTATATTGCCTTTAACAAGCTCATGTCCTTGCATGTGCACATGTTAACCACTCGGTAAAGTGTTTAGTGCCATTGTTTCTCCCAGTTTCATTTTTTGGTCATGTGCTGGCTTGCTCTGCCTGATCAAGAGGTTGCTGGACCCTGGATGCTGTCGCAGTTGTTTTGATGCCTTCCAGCGGCAGATGCTTAGTTGTGCATATGAACGTGCTGCCGCTGTTAGTCCTCTGCTCGGCTCGCCTGCCAGCTTGCCGTCAGGCACAGTACAGCGACTTTTGGCTTTCAGCTGGTGGGAGRTCCTTTCCCAAGGACAGCAGCATTGTAACAGCGGACAAATTGAATTTCTCTAGAGTTCTAGTGAAAGCACTAGTGTAAGCCTGGATAGAAATAGCAGGTCTGACTATCTGAATTCAGGCTCAAAGTTAGATATGAGTCCAGGTCTTTAAAACTATGCTTGTACTTCTGCTTCCCAGGCTGGACTTAATTTCTAATACAGAAGATTATTTAGCTTCCCTTCTCACATTCCTTCTCCCATTTTTCCTGAAAGAAATGTTTGATATTTTCCTGTCTTTCAATGACGTGTATCACGGGAGGAATATGCAGGCATCTTCACTGGCACAGGTGTTTGTTCAGAACTTCACAAAATTACTGCTTTTATTAATGCCAAMGTAATTCCTGCGTTGGCTTCTGCTTTGAAAAGATCAGTGCACAKCATTGCAATTGAATTTAAAAAAAAAGTTCAACATTTTCTATCACATCCACTCCCCCTTTCTAGCGGCTCACACAGCTGACAGATGAGAGATGCTCTAACAGCCTACAGTCCTTCTGCAGAGGGATCTGGGTCCTACAGTAAACTTCTTTGGAGCTTGTTAATCAGCTCTAAATTTCACTCAGTTTTCTTTGTGCAGTGTTTGTTAATGTTAATACCACAAGAATCCTGAACTGCTTAATCAGACAAGACTGTCCTGAAATAAATGTGACTTTTGAGTGACTTAAAGATCCAGCCACAGCTTTACTTCTTTCATCTAGTGGTGATGGCAATTTGATTTTTAGCCGCATAAATACAGTACAGTACTACTAACCCCTGTGATGTCCCAAAGTTCTCTTTTTAAAATGTTCTCTTTTTAAAATGTTCTCTTTTTAAAATGTTCTCATATGTATTACAGTGTGCGTAAAATGAGTAATATTTCAATGCAGTCTTTATATTAAATGTCAACGCGTTTAATTTTATTGTAGCCCCTCGAGTGACACAGCTGGGAGGAAATGCCTGTGAAATTACCTGGGAAATGGTCCCACCCATGAAGGGAGATCCTGTTGGTTACGTTCTACAGGTGCTGGTTGGAAGAGAATCTGAATACAAGCAGGTAGGAAAATGGTCTCATTTTAATATTGCTAAATTGATGGCATAACGGAAATGTTTTTGAAYGTTTGCTGTGCTGCTTCTTTCTGCTGTATTGAATTACATCCTATGGTCATGCATCATGAACTTTGGTAAAGGTTGAGTCAAAATTAAGGGCTGTAATAGGTTGTTTTCTCCCCAGAGGGAGTATGTAGAACATCATTATCTTATTGGAGTGATTTGTGCTCTGTCCATAGTTAATCACTATTTCTAACTGAACTAACCTTTGAAAAGTTACAATTCTGTCCACYCATGCTTTCTTCTGAACTGGCTGGTGCTAACCGTTGTCTGAAGCTGAGAAGATGAAGTGGGTAGATTATCTTCCTCATTCACTAAGCCAAATCCAAGACCCTCCATCAAGGATTTTAGTCAAGTACACAACTTTTAATTGGTTTGTTCAGCCATCCCATTCCTGCCTAAGGTTTCGATGCAAGGATGTGTAACTGCTGTAGATCAGCTACTCCACAGAAACTGTGTCCGTTCTTGCACCGTGGAAACAAAGTGAATGAAGTAGGGCTGATCCTTCTTTCCTCTCTATCATGATTAGATATCACAGGTGGACATTTCCCCAGAGCACCTGAAASAGAACAACTCATTCACAGCTAGATCTTTTATTTCATCTATCACACCTCTGACTGTGTGATTTACAGTGCACTTCATCTGTGCCCTTTCTTCTCCCTGTCCTTTCTTTCATTGTCATACGGATTCCAAATAAGTCCAAACTGGGGAATGAGTATGTTAAACCTTAAATTAAATTCTTAAAAATGTGAATAAGGTAGTACTTTGCAACTGTCTTTGCTCCTCTTCAGTCTATTTTTGAGTGTTACTGCGAATTAATGAATTATCAAAAATGACATAAAAGCAAGACAATTCATGTGGGTGCTGAAGATTCAGAAACCTAACTGCTGTTTTTGTCRGGAAACATTTTTGGTGCTGGTATAGGTAATAAAACTTCCGTGTACTGTGTTGGCCTCATAATGTCGATGGTAAGTGGATAAGTGGACCCATTTTGCTGTTGCCTGMTTTACAAAGTAGCCTTGATGTATAACCTCCACGTACAGCTTTAGTAAGCATAGCTTCAGTGCTTAAAATGTTCTGGATGTCCTTGGGGAGAATTGGGCATGGCTTCATGTATCTTTAAGGTAAGTGATGGCTTAATCTTCGCAGTCCAGAAATGGKGGTATGAAAAAGCCCAGCAATAAAGGAAATAAAAAGTACCTTCAGGGTCTTATGTTGAAGGTCTGCATTTCTCACAAAGCATGACCCTGCTGAGGGGTGTTTTGCTTGAGTTTTCACAAGTGACTCAGAAGAAGCTCCTGGCTGGGATGCTCAAAGCTGACACCATGACTTCTGTAGTTGGGCTGGCTGATAACCAGCTGTGGAAAACAGTTTCACAGTTTCAGAAATCAGTTTCACCRAAATTACTTATCTTCTTGAAAAATGCGGGTGTCTTCTCAGCACTGGGACACGTCACTGAGTCACTGTCYGTTAGCTGGGCTGCAGTAGCTGTGTGCGCATGCTCTTAGCTCCTATTATGTGAGTAAGAGATAAAATATATAAAGGTCTTTCAGTGATTTTCTGGCTAATGCGTTTCACTTTACCTTTGCTATGGCTGAAGAGTAATTTTAGTGCTATGTTAATTACGTTTAAGTGCAAGTCCTAAATTTACTTTTAAATCTGTTTTGTTCCCCGCACGTGACATATGTATTTTGCGTATGTATCTCAGGGGGCATATTATATTAGTAAAGTTTTGCAAATTGTTTTGAAGGGTTGCACAAATAAAAATATGGTAGACTTGTGGGCTATTAAATACACCCATGAGGAAGAACAGGGTCTTAAGTGACTGGGGTTTCTATAGCAGTCGCCAGTGCATTTTGCAAGAACCAGGGATAGTATAGGTGGATAAGGAGGAGAAAAATAGCTGCATGAAATAATTTTTTATGTCCCACTGGCATGGAAATAAATGCCACAAATAACTATTTCAAGCTATTTATGGGCTATGCAGGACTTYGTATCACACGTAGGCTTGCTCATCCTCAGCTGCTTTCACCTTCACTCACCCTGCGGGACACAGTTGTCTCTGTTCTGCAACATGTTTTACACCTGCCCAAATGTAGATGAGAAGCGTTTCATAGAATAAAAATCCACTTTTTACCTTTACCTTAAAATTGAAACTTTTCAACTTAAGAACATATAAAGCTGTTTCTCTGTTACAAGTCTGTAATCCTGTCAATAGATCACTTTATTTGCAGCAATTTAAAGGCAACTATTTAAGGCAAGGCCTTGAACAGTTTTAACTAGGAAGACATGTTACAAATCCATGGCRCCACATCTCCCTGTCTGCTCCCAGTTGATTTACTTCAGATGAATACAGCTGATAGATGACCAAAACCAGTTCATTTTATCTTAAAGCTCTAATTCTTGCTTTCAGTGTTTAAAWGAGTAAAAGCTTATGAGTCTAAGTTCATGTGCAGGGTCTCCTGGAGCAGAACAAACCGATTAAAGGGTAAAGCATTTACTAAGCATTACTGTCTGTAGAGGTGATTATGCCCAGCAGAAATCAAGATGATGAGAGTGGGAGAATGTTTCATATATGTCTATGTTTCTCCCCCAGGAAATTTTACAAAGATATTGTTATTCTGACAAACATTATTGGGAAGATGTCAATATGCCTTTTGTGACACTGGCCTAGCATTCATASTGTGTGAAGTATTTTAAACTGGTGTGATGGTGTTTTATTGACAAGAATGTTGTATGCTTCACATAGTAGATTTTAGTCTTTTCATCCAAATAAAAGCTTGGAAAAGGAAGATCCTATCATTGTGAAAACTGACTTAGAACTTTTTAATGATGATTGTGTTTGGCTTTTCAAAACTTGACTATATCTCATGACTGTTTGGGGAACAGTTGTGCACGCAGAGTGGCACGGTGTCAAGCACGGAGTCTCAGTGGACTTGATGAGAAAGCTCATACAAATCCTTACTCAGGCGGCACACATGTGATACTCGATGCCTATTTCTGGGAAAATACGACGTTACAGATCTTGATCCAACTCTTTGCTAGGAAGCCCTTCAGAAGGTGCAGATGCGATGTTCTCCCATATTAATGTCATTAATAGGAGAGAAAATCCACCTGGGTACTTTGTGCTGACTAAGCATGAAGTAGTGTGCTCCGGTTTATTCTGGCACAGAGCTGGGTGCGCACTGAAATAAACGGCCATGTTTCACTTCCCTTACTCACAYAGCGTAGCTCTTTAGCACACGGCACTGATTTTTCTGGGACTGCGTGTGGACCAGTATAAAGTAGGGCATCATTACACCTTTCTAGTGTGTTTTGTATCTAAAGTGAATAAATATAGAAAACTCGTTATGAAATAAAACATGAATAGGAGAAAACAAAGTCTTGTTGCCACTTGTTAACTCTCAAAGTTTGAGCTCCTTGTTAATCTATTGCTGTGCATGCCATCCTAGAGATGAAGCTCTCGAGAGATGTAGGAACACCTAGGAGCAGCCCACCGGTCTGTACTTACACCTCGCTTATGTTGTAGAAACGAATTCAAATTATAGAAAACAAACATCTTCATTTAACTTACAAAATAAGCTAAATCGCTTTAGCATTTCCTCCCTCTCCTGCAACATCAGCCACTGATGGGCTTTTGGGTAAAGCTATAGATTGTCTCTAGATCATCACACCTGAGCTGTCTCCCTCCACCTGCAGCCCCCCACCTCCCAAAAGCCACCGCTCCTCCACCATTTGACCTAGCAGAGGTGGTGTCAAGGTATTCAAAAGCCCTTTTTTTCAGACTGGGGCTGTAGCCATCCCTGCCTTCCTCTGGGGGAACACATTGTAAATATGTTGAGAATTGCTGAGAATTGTCTGAAGAACTGGATTTGCAGGAGCTAAACAGATAACAGTGTAGCTCCCTAAAAATCATGTTAAAAATATTAAATACTCCTTTTTCTGTTTCTTAAGCAATGTGTTCTTTTTTCTGTATTTGTATGCTTTATCTATTCGGGTACTTCCAAAAGCAATGGCATTATGACATTACAGTTCTTTTTAGGAAATCAAATTTTCCTTGCTTACTAATCAGGATGTAAATCACGGCAGATTGCAGGAATCGGTGGYCCAGTTCTGTTTTTCTGTTTCTTGCAGTTTCATTTAGCAAGGCTTAGTCAGTGAGAACTTAGCTTTCAAGTGTGTTAAAATTGTCTCCAGCTTTGCATAGCTTCAGTCTGGAGCTCGGGGAGCGGGCTGGATTGCGCAGCGCAGGAGCTGAGGCTTGGGATAACAGTCATAACACTCGGCAGCCRAAGTTTTAGTTTCCCAATTGAGCAGCTCTGGGGATCAAATCACCCAGGAGCCAGCTTTTCATAGGAGCTGTCCATGGGAAATGGGAGCTGAGTTTTAAAGCTTCTTTATCCTTAAATTGTTTGCCAATTAGGCAAAATGTCCTACCTTTGAAATTTCCGAGAATTTGGAGGCAATGGTGTTTCATCAACTTCTCCCATATCTCTTCTGGGAGAAAACTGTCCCCAAATGCTTTCCAAATGAAGAAAAGATATGGGTAGGATACACTGGGTGTGTAAAAATCCCTCAGCAATGCAGTGGGAAGCCTGCTTGGGTCTGCACCAAGAGGTGGATCCCTGGGAGAACCCAGTCGGTCTGACCAAGCTCTAATTTTTATTATTGTTTTTTCAGACTCTGTAGACACATAATGTCTGAAACTCATTCATTGCACTGTTAATTTGTTTAAATCAGCAAAAAATTGTTTTTCCTTCTCTATTTTAAATAGCAAGTCAAAGGCACTTGTACTGGTTGCATGCCAAAATACAACATAATTGTGCAGTACGCACTGGCATTTGTTATTAGTGCTACTTGCGTTGAGTATTTTCTCTGCCTCCTGATGCCAATTTTGTGTCRTGAGATGAGCAAATAATTTCCTTTCGTTAGAGTTTTTCAGTGCAGCCCACCTCGTGGAAGGTGATCTCAGAGACTTTGATTTGCTTTGTTTAGGAGACAAGGCTGTCCACACAACTCTTAAGGGTTTATGAGCATCTCAGTGGTGGAATGAGGGAAGCTGATTTTGAGTCTGGATAAAATGATAAGCCCAGCCAGTTTCTTAAAGAAAAATCTGTCAGATGACTTAGAAGAAATTATACCTTTCAAGTGGGCATGCTTTCTAAATAGTGTGAAACCTGCCTCTGATTCTTGATCTTCTTATCACCATACAACATAGGCTTTTATTAATTATTAAATACACTGGTCATTGCAGTGGAGTGCAGCAACCAGGTAAGGTTATCTTGCACTTTCCAGTGTGTCGCTTATAGGACAATTGTGGCTGTCATTTTTATTATTTGGAAAAGATGGAGGAGGGGGTTTGGAATTATTTAATGACATTGGTGAAATTGAGAAATACTTGCCTACAGGAATTCTCTGAGCTGTCTGGCTTGATCAATAGGATCAAATGCCTTAAGAGGCTTCAGCAGCAGTTTATTACTTGTGATGGTATTTTCATTGAGGGAGCTGGCAAAAAGCTCATCATGTTTTTATTATATTCTCAGGTACCTAAACAGAAAAGCTGTTTTTAGGAACTAAAAGTGATAAATTGGATAGCCACTTTACTTTGACTTGTTGACCACCAAAGCATAATGTGCTGCATATAAAAAAGTATGCTGCTGTATACAGTCATATCTGGTTTAATATTTGTTTAGCAAATTTAAAGACCTTATACATAATTGTCACATCAATTTTTTTTTTCCTTTCTGCTGTGTATGTGAAGTCCATTCACAGAGTGTAACTGTGTTCACAGCCAAGCATACATCTTTGTGCTGAGGGCATCCTGCGTTGGCTTATCAGGGTCCTGCAGATACTAATGCAGAAAAAATTGAGCTGGAGCCGGTAGTGTCTCCAAGGTGCTCACTACAGCCAGTTGTGGAGGGTACGGAGGCAACGGTCAGAAGTGAATGATAATTAAGCACAATAATTTTTTACCTCTTACTGAGAAAGGACATGGATCCACTGGTACTAAATACTGATCAAACCACTGAAAGCAGGAGAATTTCCACCACCTTCCTAGCTCTAGTGCAGGAAATGTTTTGTCTTTATCATTGGTGAATATTAATTCATGCATTCAATGTACTTTGAAGTGTTTTTCAAACTTTAACGATGCACTCTTCTCCCACTTGACTGTCTGGCCTTTTTCTGAGAAGTGCTGTTGACTAGGTGGCTTGAGTGAACTTGGTCACCTATATTTGTTAGACTGTAATGAAGATACAGGGCTTTGATTTAGCCAAACTTCGCCTCCAGTTACRCTGGTATTCACCACCCTGACAGAACAAAACAAGTAAAAAACTAATAAACTGGACAGGTGTTTTCAGTGCAGAGACAGGTTGTATATATGCCATCCCTAGTATCTGTTAAATGTAATTTATGAAGATGAGATTGTAAAATTTTTACTAAATGTCATTATTTGGATTTTACTGGATTTTTATTTTGTTTTAGAAGTGGTCATATTGGTTGCAAAGCTTCATTTATGGCAAAGGCATGTAGAGCTCTTCTGAGTATACGTTTTGAAATTAAATTAATTACAACAGCACCAGTTGCTTACAGTTGTTTTGTAAGGATAGATGCTTTGAGTTACCACATCTCAGACTCTAAAGAAATGGGAGTTAGGTAAGTCCTCCRAGTGGAAGAATCCTGACTCTGGTCCTGTGGAATAACACATCCTTTTTTAATTACTTGCTGAACCTACATTTACGTGCCAAATGCATGCAACTTTTCTTTACATGATCATTTATATTTGGGAGTAAACTGAAGCATTAACCACCTACAGAATGTAGTATTGATGATGGAGTAGGTGGAGGACAATTGCCCACAACGGGTCAGTGTTAGAAAATGGAATTGCCATTGGAAAATAGAGCGGCAGAGACGTTCTTGGTATGAGGTACGCTTCGCAAACAGATGTTTCAACCCTCACGCTATTTCTATGGACCGCTACAGCACTTACAGTTTTGATTTCCCTGCAATTACTGTATTACTGTAACTCAATGACTCAYTTCTCATTGGCGTTGGGAAGACAAGCAAAGACAACAAGAAAGGCAACAGTGCATAGCTGTGGTTAATCGCAGAGATTTGCGGTGTGAATTTGTTGTATTCCTGTCACTTGAGCTAGAGTGAACTTCCTGTGAATGCTGAGCATACTTGAGGAAGGTAAAATAATTTTGTTTAAACATTGCTTCTAGATTTATGCCTTGGGGCCAGGAAACATGAGGCAGTTAAAGGACTTCTACTTAGTCTGGAAACTCAGTGTCACCATCATTCAAACTATATTTGGAAAAACTGTGAAASTTAAAAAGGAGGGGAGAGAACGACTGAAAGAAAAACCTTAATCTTTTGTCCCAGACCTCAAGAAATCAGCAACTGGCTTTTTAACTGAGGGATGAGTCTCAGGGGCAAGCATGGGCAGGAAAGCTGGACTCTTTAAGTGGGATTTAGCTGAGCATGTMTCTTCTTTTTCCTCCTGTATTTCTTACTCCAGAGTAATGCACAGGAAGTCCTCTACTGGCTCGGGTTTAATTTCCCTCGTGTTACCCTTCTCTAAGTTGAGTTCTTCCCTCCGGGAGGGCAGCAATGCTCTCAGCCTTCTGCTCCCRCAGCGAGGAGAAGGAAACCAGCTAAATGAGCAAAGGAAGAAGTATCTGAAGTTCAGGATTATTTTTTTTCCAGCAGACGCAGGCACTTCGTGACATGTTTTTCATGTCATAAAATACCAGTTTCAATAACCCTCCGTTATATAAATTGTTGACTGGTTATTTGTTTTCAGAGTTCGTATATGTTTCCAGTGGTCTTTTTCCATTTAAGTCGCAAAACTGTCTCTTAGATACTCRGTTACCTCTCTTCTTTCTCATATTGTGACTCACGCTCTCTGAGTCATACGGTACCTACATTTGATTAACATAAATACATGATGGGTTTGGATTGCTAAAGAACCAAATACAATGCAACCAAGAGGAGCCTTTTTTATACCTTAATAATATTTTATTGTTTCCACAATTCTGAAAGTGTAATTTCTGGCAAAATTGCTGACTCTTGAGAGAAATGTGAGGAAAGTACATTAAAATAATATTTGTAACCAATTTTATGATTATACAGTGAATGTCTTCCAATAACCTTAGTTTGCAGGTTTTCTTCCTTTTGGGGCCGAACACGGTGCTTATGTCTTAGACGTGTTTTAGGCATATAGTCACATTTTAAGAGTCTGGAAATATGTTTGTAGTATTTATCACACCCACAAAAGATGAGTACGTCGTACGGTTGATATGTTGTCTGAAGTCTTGTCTGTCCTTGTGTGCACTGAGTCTGTTGAACGCTCTGTATTGAGACCTCTCATGGTTCGACATCTCTTACATAGTCCTCCACGTGCCTCTATTTTTCCAAAACCTGCATTGACCTAGTGAGTTCTTCCCTTGAGAGCAGTGTTTCCTTACGAGACTCAGACTTGACCTAACTTTCTGGCCCAAATCCTTGGAAAGATTTAGCATTATTACGTTTGTAACTTGTTTGATGCTATGAAAGGAGGAAGAGGTTGTCTTGCTCTTTGTGTTTGACTGTGCTTGCTGTTCTGTTTTGAAGGTGTACAAGGGAGAAGAGACCACATTCCACATCTCAGGCCTTCAAGTCAACACAGACTATCGCTTTCGCGTCTGCGTCTGCCGCCGGTGCTTGGATACCTCACAGGAACTTAGTGGACCTTTCAGCCCATCCGTTGCCTTTATGCTTCAGCGAAATGAGATCATGCTTGCAGGAGAAATGGGAAGCATAGATGATCCTAAGATAAAGAGCATGATTCCTACTGATGAACAGTTTGCAGCCCTCATTGTTCTTGGCTTTGCAAGTTTGTCAATTATATTCGCCTGTATATTACAATACTTCTTTATGAAGTAGAGAATTCAATGGAAGTTTGAGATACAAATTTAACTAATGCTACGCATTATAATCCACACATTTATTCAGATATCCCTTTTTTTGAAATCCTTTTGTTCTACCATACATTTTATATACTTCTCTTGTTTTTACAGTTTTAGCTTGACGAAAGATAAATCAGTGTTTTGATGCACCTTTTTGAAATTCAAAACTAGGAAGTGGTCAAACTGGAGAAACAAGCAAACCAGATACCAAAAGCAAGATTTTTTTCCTTCACAGTTTCAAAATTGTCACCAATTTGCCTTCTCAAYGTTGTTTTGGTTTTTTTCACTGAAGTTCGTACAGTCTCTTATCTTACTATTTAGGAAATTTTAATCATGAGTCACTCTTTTGTCTCTTCTTTTTCCTTCTAAACATTAGTCACAAGTGTGTATAGTGGTAAGACTAGAATACAGTGTTAGTCAGCAGTACCAGATTCTCCTTGAACAGTATTAGCAGTGTTGCCTATGAATTATTCACCACATTTGCCCCAGTTTTTTCAAGATAAAACGTAAGTTGTTATTTTAACTGTTTAGTGCATTTAAATCGGAACAATATCCTGCAGTCAAAAAACCTTTTTGATTATCTGTTATTTTTACAGTTACAACACTATAAACTGCCTGTATAAGAAATCAAATAACCAAACTGCATATAAATTATGAAGCATTRTAGAWTTTTTTTTTTACCATTTTGATTCCTAGCAGTAATTTTACGTAAGAGGGCATTGTGCAATAGTTAGTTATTCCCRTGTTCAGCTATTTAAAAGCTGCTTTAACTTGTCTGTTTGTCACTGTATATAACTCTTCCTAATCTAATACTAGATATTATTCTATTATGTTCAGCCTGATTTATATGATTAGAGCTGGTGACAGCTTACTGCCTCTACTGAATTAGGTGAGATTTACACTCGATGTAAGCAAACTTTATTGTCAGCTGATATWTTTTTTTTTTTAATTATTATTATTATTTTTTGGAGGGGTGTCCATTTTATGGAACTTCTTTGGAGGTATCAGAAGAGATCTGTTTATTTTGAATACCTTAAATGGGTGTCTGTGCTATTCTTACCACAGGGCTAATTGAAATAACTTAGTACATGGCAAAATTCAGACGAGAGTCCTGCTCTGATGGGAATGTCCCCCCTCCTCCTGCCTGCCCGTTCCAAGATACRCATTTTAATCCATCAAGATACTAGAATTTTTAACTCTACAATCATTGGATTATTTATATTAAGTCAACATTGTGCGAGTACCTCAGGGACATAAATGAGCTGGAGGTGCAAGTAGATTCCAAAAGGGTGCAACAGACACAGTGTATTTCCCTGCCTCTTGTTTTTGTATATTTTTGCTACTTGGTTTTGCTTTTGTCCTAGCTATTTTGTGCTCTGTCTCCGTCTTAAGATTCAGTGTCCTGTACTAGCATAATATTCCCTTAACCAAAGTAATGGGGAAAAAACAACATTATTTTTGTTTTAGGTTTATTTATACTATATACTGCATACAGTACTTTAAATACCAATTACAGTGCAATCTTTTATTTATTGTAAAAAAATAAAAAATAAAAAGTGTACTTATGTACTAATCCTCCTCCCCACCCTCCCCATAGCATGTTATATTTTGTCTGTTTTATATTGTTGTACTTTAGCTCAACTTTTTACCTGGCAGCATTCCTAGTAGTATTAATCTTCTTACATTTTCTTGTGTTTTTGAAGATGGGAGCATCTAGTACATTAAATGCCAAAAAAACCCATTATCAGTGATTCAAACGTTTACATGTATCCAAAAACATAATCATCTCTGGAAAGAAAGTGCTAAGATCAATGAATTATTCTGTGTGCCTCTCTAGATGTAGCAAATATTAGAAATGTTCTGTATTTTGTTATTGACTATAATTAGCTTAATTTAGCCTTGCAGACTAATGGCATTGAGCTAAATATATATATATWTTTTTTTTGTTTTTGCCAAAGTCATGGCTTGTCAAATTTATTTACATCTTATTTAAATTTATTTGTGATATGAAACTTTGTGACCTTGCATCTGTATTTTGTGAGCAAAGCATATACAKCTGTCTTCAATGGAGAGGAAAAGAGTGTATTTTTTAAAACAATGAAAAGACCGCTAGTTTGGAAACCCAGAAATTTGAACAGATTCCCTTTTTTTATTTTTGGAATATTGTTTCAGCAGTGCTGCTATGAAATCCAAGCTTGACACCTTTTTAAAAAAAACTGCTTTAATAAAAAAAGAAAAAAAAAAAAGCCGCCTTGCTTTAGATGATTTGATCAATTTTGAATGTTTGAAATAACAAATGATGCTAAAAGCAGCGAGCAGAAGTGTAGAGAAAAGCAATCGGTTACACTTGAAGCATTTCTGTCATCCCTACTTTGCTTGGTGTCCCTTATAATCACGCTAACGAGAACGCCCAGTCCAACCCTGAGGTTATCAGAGAAAGTATTCTGTAGGAGTTGGGACAGGCCCTAAATAAGTTAATTTGACGTTCTTTTAGTTTGTATATTCTGCCATAGTGATTTGATTGTCATTCGTATATTAACAACAAAATAAAGCATCACGGATCTTAAACCGTTCCTGTTCTGGTCCCCATTCCCGCTGACCCACCCTCTGCTGACGCCTCGTCTTCTCCCGTGCACCCGTATCCCTTTGATCCAGCGCTGCCGGGCGCCGAATCCAACCCGAGGGCGCTCTGCTCTCAAAGAAATGATCAACAGCAACAACAAAGAAAGGTAGAATGAAACACTAAATATTTAAAACCCTTAAGGAAGGAGAGAGATGTTTTTATATTGTTCTGCCTTTTTCTTTATGAACTTGAAATGTTTTCTAATCCTGTTTCTTGGCTACAGTAGCTCAGTATTCCGTGTCACGATTGAAAAGTGCCCTAACTGAATGTGTATGAACCTTATCCTTGCACAGTTCTTTAAATTGAAAAAAAACAAAATGTTTTTACCTCACTATGGGAACATACATTCCAAGCTTTTCAACTTCAAAAAAAAAAAATAATCATAGGTTTTCTTGTATTGTAAATTTTAGACTATTTCATATGCATTGTATTAAAACTGCCATATCAATTTTAATGTATAGATTTTGCAAATACTACACTATGTATGTAAGACTTAACTGTATCTGTAGTGTATATGTAATATATTTATGCCCAATAAATGTTTTAATTCTTTCTGATATTACCAGGAGTTTTCTTAATTGAATACAGCCCTCCCAGTCTGCGTGGCCCCTTCCTAGCAGGTGAGTGGTGTTGCTGCAGCCTGAAGCACGAGTGGGAGCCCCGAATTTAACTCGGGATGTTTCTGATTTGTCACCGGAATGATTTTGTGTTACTCCTGAAGCGTTTGCTGGTGCAGTTCAGCAGTTTATGGCATAATTTGTTCTTAAACTGAGCTAAATACGCTGCAGATTTCTAGTCCCCCCCCGGAAAGGTGAAGTTCAGCCGGGCTGTTACCTGTACCATGTGCCTGAAGGCTGTTTTGACCTAAACATCATCCGGGTGGATGCCAAATTCCTCCTCCCGGGAGCTGGTTTCTGTAGCCCCCATCTCCTCGTCCATGGGAAATCGCAGTCCTCTCCCGGGGGCTGGCCGGCGGCGGACAGCGGTGGCTGTGCAGCGAGCTCTGGCTGCTGCCCGCAGTTTGCTTCCCTGGGCAGGGCTGACTTACGGTAAGCAAAAGTTTACAGAAATCATCTTAAAGTCAGGTTTCTGCAGTGTTTTAATCGCTGCTTTTAAATAGCTTGCGTGAAAATTTAAGGATGGTAAAAAAAAAATACCTAGATTTGTTACCTCTTTGTAATTAAACACGTAAGAACTTTTCACTTATTTAATTATGCACAATAAATTTGATTGCTCATCATAAAGGATTAATCTAGTATGTATACATGTTTCTTGGCAAACACATTGAACAGCTTTTTTTCTTCAAATCACTGCATAAATACAGCATTTTATTTGTTTGCTTTTCTAATTACTGCAATTTACAACATGAGTGGGTTTTTCCGAAGGAAATACAGTAATTTTTTTCACTTGGTTACTCAGCTCTTTTTTTATTTTAAGAGTGCTTGCCAAAACAATCTCTCTTCAACAAAATGTTTTAAATTTGTCTCTATAATAGTAATTACCGCTTTGGTATCTGAAGAGATCTTTTATTTTCAGTAGTCCCTGCTTTACGGCATTGCCACGAGTGTCTGCAGAGGTGATGGAGAACAGTTAAAGCCCGTGGGAGTGAAGGAGGATTTAGGTATTTGCTGTTTCAGCTTTGAGTGTTGTTTTATAACATTGGAACCCACAGGTTTGGTGCAGAGGTACTGGGTCCTTTTCCCACACTCAAACTAGGCAGTGGTGGGGTAAGTAGCGCTAAGTTTCCGGTGGATTTTGCTTTACAAGGAAATAAGGAGCAAGTTGTAACCAGGCTTGGGCAATATTGTATTTACCAACATCTCTTCCTTGCTCATATCTGTTGGGAGAAAAGTATCTGCTTTGAGAAGTTTTGAAACAGAGCATGGGTTCGTGTTTTTAGATATTTCCGTGGCCTTACAAATGACCTGCAGGCTGGTTCGGTAGCTGGATGGACCGTGGCACATCTCGCAATTTGAGCAATCTCCAGGTCTGCCCGCAGCAAAGCGTGGTCACCAGGCTGGCGGCTGCTGTTTCTATAGCAGCAGCAATTCTCTCTCTTCTCGGTAATCAAAGGCCCTGTTCGGAAACAAAACGGGTAGAATTTGTTTTGCTTTTGACTTCAGCCACTGCTGCAAGTTTGCAGCCTGTTTGGCTGGGCGGAGGGGAGTTGGGCCCTGTTTGAGGGGGGGGGTCTCTATGAGAAGCCGGTGTCTCAGAGCMGGGTGCGGCGTGATCTGAGCCGCCCGCTCCCTGGGGCAGGTGATCTGGATCCGGAGGTAGAGTCAGTCCATGTTGTTCAGCTCCTGCGGAGCTTTCCCTGCCAGACTCATTCAAGTCTCCCAATTTTCGGAGGTGCTCACGTTCAGCCTGCTATAAATAGCACTTTCTCGAAGGGAGGWAGTTCTTAACTCCAGCCTTTGTGTCAGGGGACCGAGGCTCTCCTGCCTCTCCCTCCTGTCTTGAACCACAGCAGAGGTTGAAAACACCCCTGAAAGTGAAATATTTTGGGAGCTCCAGGGCGTGCTGCGTAAGAGAGCGCGGCCCGAGCTGCTCCTCCCGCTGGGCCGGGGCATCGGCGTTCTCGGCCAGGCGGGAGCTCGGCTGAGTTACCGGAGCTCTCCCCCGGCKTAGGTCAGGTTTGCCGCTGGAGAAGCGTTCCCAGGGGAACGCGCCTTTTCTTGCCCGAGCGGCGGGACGGCGATGCCTCGCACACGGAGCCTGTCGGGGCGGTGGAAGCTCAGCGTYTCCTCATCCCACTCGTTCGTCGGCTGAGTAACGCGGTTGTGCTGCCCTTGGCATCCGCGGGGAAAGAGCGGCGGTTCCTCGTCCCACCYGGGGCGGGGGAAGCTCTGTCAGGCCCGGGAGTCGGGGGAGAATGGGAGGAAGCGGCTCCAGCCTGGGTCCATCTCTAACGGGTGATTTACATCACCCCTCTCGTCAACGGCCCCAGTCTATTCTTGTCCTTTTGCTGAATTTTAAGGCTGCAGATGAGACGCGGGAGTTAAAATGGTAGGAAGTGGTGGGATGAGTCCTGATGCTGGCGGCTCGCCTGGATCCCCGCCCGAGGGGAACACCGACCRCGGGGAAGCTGATGGAGCTGAGCTGCTCAGCCCCTGCCAGACCCAGACCAAAACCTTCTCTTCTGCTTGCCTGTGTGCTTGTTCGGGATCAAACGACTGGTACGTAAAGAGACCAGCTCATGTTTTTAAAGAAGGCTCCMGCTGCAACCTAATCTTTACCCATCCATGCCAAACGTAAATGGATCCTTTGAGATCTCGGCAACGTTTGAGCAATTTATGGGCTAGGGAGATGGGGTGATTCCCCCCAGCATTAATGACACCTCCGTTAACCTGATGGGTTTGTTAGACCTGTTTGCAACCAAAGGTATTAGAGAAAAGTTATAAAGAAATCACTGTGGAAATGTGATGGATAAATTATATTTCCTGTGCAAAACTTTTTCTAGAATAATAGAATTATTGCAGAATTCATGATGTATTATGATTTATTGAAGTGGTGTAGAATTATATTCTTTGCCTTAATATTCACCTGCCTTGGAGTGAAGATATAAATGTCATCCCTTATTCTTCTCAGAAATGAGAACCACAGGTAAGTAGAGAGGAGGATATGGACGTTTTGTTTCAATATTTTTATGGCTGAGCAGAAAAAGCCGGCTGAGATCACTTGAAAGGACTATTTCATCGGTATTACATTTAATAAGTTATAAATGATTGCATCTGTTTCTGCTCTTGACAATTGCTCTCTCACAATGCGCAGATCCTTGGSTGGGCAAAATAAAAAAACCCGAGGTTTCACAAGATGCTTTCAAACACAGTGGATTAGCCTGCTATCTGCTGTTATTTAGGTGAATGTGCTGTTATTAGTTTGAGTAGTTATATTTATTGTACTAATTGCTGGCATAGATGGTATTGCATGCAATCAAAACTATTTTTAGGTCTAATAGCATGGTTAATAAATAACTGCTTGGGTCAATGCTCAGTGGATGTCATTTCTTGGTAATTTTATTAGCTCATCTCTCTCACTTTCTGTCATATGAAAGCTATTATTCTCTGCAAATAAAATGGAGCAAACAGTAGGGATGTAGAAGTCTTGTGAGGATTAACGTGAACAGAGTTGAGAAATTCACCCTAATCCAGTGCAAATATTGTATTTATTAATTTATAGCTCARATGCCCTTTCTTTCCACAAAATGCTGATGAGCTGGTCGCAGTGTCCTCAGCTGGGAGGGCTCGGCAGCACTGTGCACGTTGACGTCCCCGGGCAGGACGCCGGGCAGGATGCTGCTTGGTGCCTGCCCAGCCGCCGCTGCCGCGCGTCGAGGTTTGGCACGCTGAGAAAAAGGGGGTCTCTGCACTCAGCAGGGCCAAATATTCCCCGGGATGCTGCTGTATGGACTTTGTACGGTGTTAGGTGTAGTTCTAACATTGTGATTGCTCTTGATTGCAGTGCTTAAGCTGCTCCTGCTTCTGTCTCTGCCTTCTCTCCAGTATGGGGGTTAGGCGTTTCTTCTGCACGTTACAGCTCTGTCTCATGTCCTTCTTGTTTAAGGTGTGATGCGATTGAGTGTTTTGCAATCAAGTGTCATAGCTGTACAAACTGCTGGTTGTTCTCTAAATAAGCCCTGCCTGGGCAGTGATGGTGCAAGTCCCTTCCTCCGTCTTGCAGGAAGGGATGTTTGATACGGGTCTCAGCACAGCCGGTGGCAATGGCAYTCCTCTAGCTACATGGCAGACTCCAAATCACACTGTGATGTGGGAAATCAGGCACGAGCCCACAGCAAAGACTGAAGAGAAAGCAGGTAAGTACAAACCTCTCRTGGTTTTTGACACCGCAGCAAGAGTAGCTGGTCCGAGGTGACTTTGTCTGAGGCTGGGGCAGCCGGGGCTGGCGGCTCTGCGAGTGGCATCGGTTAGCCTTGCAGATTAGCTTTTTATGAGGAAGAAACCACTGTTGTGATCAGAGTACATCTGAAATGGTTTTGTTTCCTTACATATCAGCATTAGACCAGAGGTGCTCAGGCAGCGCCCAAGGCAGCCGCTATCCGAGGGATGAGCCCCACACCAGCGCGTCTCCGCTGGGGCACCAACCAAGGCACAAGGAAACCCCTGTGCCGGCCACCCGCTTCCCTCTTCACAAACTAACAATGGTTCAGTGGGTTCAAAACTACACRTTCGATCAAAACTAGCTCAGGAGATTGCACCTTTTGCAGCCCCACACTGGTGCCCCTGGCACAGCACAGCGAATTTTACAAAAATCAATCGCATTGTCACCACTTGATAAAAATACCAAGGTGCTATCGACTGGGCAGAATACACGCCCCCGTGTGATCATGACTATTGGCTTAACTTTTGGTGAGAATTTGTAGTATGAGTTTTTTTGCTGCTTTTGTAATATTGGCGTGTTAAAGCTATTTAAATCTCTGCACCTCGGAGCTCGTCGTGCTGGGGGCTCATTGCAGAACAGGCTCGTGGTGTTAGATTCCCTGCCTGCCCGCCCTAATGAAGGGTGATTTGCAGCACCGGGTCATTTGTGGAAGGAGGCTGTGCAGGGAAGAACAATGGGAATAAAGGCTTGGAAATCGCCATGCCTTTTCTTGCTCATGGACAGCACTGCAATCATGTGAAAATCAATCGGAACATGTGAAAAACGAAAAGGGAGTAAYGCTTTTCTCTCTTCATCCAGCAGCATTCAAAATGGGGGCAAATGCTGGTAGAGTATCTCCTRTGCCCTCAGAGCAGCCTCTGAAGCTGAGCGTGGGGTACTTTATTTCTGGGAGCAATTTTACCTTATGGATTCACCAAACCTTCATTTTGCTCCGTGAGGGAAACGAAGCAGCGTGGCGAGCAATAAAATGCCTTCATTGCAAAGTGTTTTATCTCCAAGTACAGCTAGAGGAGCAGCCTGTAGGCTTTCAAAAGGATGGATTTGTGCACAGAACAAGAGCACGGTAGATTGGCAGCTGGGCAGCGCTCACTTTACGTGCCAATTTAGGAGTTGGTACCCTCCTGGTGAGGGGCAGTCCTGGGGTCCGGGCAGCGGTGTCACCACTGACGTCTGTTTGGAGCCGACCTCSTGTGTGAAGGACATCATAAGTACCTGTCCACAAATGCCTGAAAACACAGGGAAGACTGAAGAGACTGGGGGTTGCTCASATCCCATCAGGTGGTTTGCTGGGATACTGCACAACGCTTACAGTCCTCYGCCTACATTGCGTTTGCTCCTCAAGCCTGCCCGTGGCCAGCAGTGTGCGAGTGCCTTTGCAATGTGTTAGTGGTGGATCCAGGTCACCCTGCAACAGCAAGTGTACCCGACGAGTCTGGAGGCATTTSCTCTCCAAAATCTCGCTGCAGAGCCATGCTTCTCTTGGTGAGCAAAACCAAGTCAATGTGTTTTCAGGACTCAGAGAAACATGCCGTCAGCATCACCATGTGCAGCTCTGAGACGAAGTAGAGGCTTTTGTTTGTTTGGCCCAAGTACTAGGGTTAATGAGAGGCTCTGAATTTTGCTCTCATTGGAAAAATCATGGCATGCACCAGTCGGCAACTGGGATCGGGAAGGGCAGTAACACGCAAGCGCTGGGCTTGGAAGGGAACGGAGACCTTTCTGCTGGGAAGAGCACTGAGAAAGCCTGTTAAATGACCACCGAGTGTACTAATTATATTCGATAATACTAATGTACTATATTGTGTGTTGGAATGACAACCGTACTAAGGCTCAACAGCAAGCAGAAGTGACTGCAGAAACTTGTGAACCTTCGTTAATGCAAGATTGATTAAATTTGTTTTTTTCTTCATCCTCTTTCACTGTACTTGCATAATCACAATTTAGAGGTAAAAGACAAATCGTGATCTAAGATGCGCTTTTCTTTTTTTCCTAAACAGCAGCAGCCAGGGCTTCTGGAAACTGAAACGGTGATTTCACGATCTGATAGAGCTGGCAAAGCTGGACCCCATCATCTAACAAACTGCTTTGGGCAAAAGTTTGGCCGAGCGCGTGGGACATGAAGCCAAACCCCTGGAGGTTTTACCTGTTTCTCACCYGAAATCATGTTTCAGACTGAAAAGCCATTGGCAAGCACGTCTGCGTGAGGAAATTATTTTGCTCCTGCGAAGTTCCTGGTCTTTGTGCGGCGCTGGGAAGGAGTCTGCTGCGGTACTTCAGGTGGGGATGCGGGGGTGGGAGGAGATGGCTGGGGGGGCTGTACCACTGCCCTACGTGGATGATGGACCTGCCCAAATGAACAGAGAGACTTCACGTTAACGCCCTATGAGCTTCCACCTCCTCCAGGCACTGCTTGCGTTAAATGTGCCTGACGGCAAATAGTGTAAAAGAGTGTAAATCACACCAAGTGTTCCCAAGACATGCCAACTCCTGCAACTGCATCTGCTGGATATATGTCCATCTGGATTATCTGGAGGATTTTCTGGGAAGCTCCTGCATGTGCAGAGGCTCAGGGATGGGTGTAAGAGTTGATGTGCAGATATGAATCCTGCTGCRGGTGTAGGTGTTGCCTCGGCCACCGGTACGTGTTCGCTGGTGGTTATTAAGGGATGCAGACGCAGGGCTTTGGCAGCGTAGCCTGTGTTTCCTCGCTCAGGCTCCCCTTGGCTGAGCTCTCCGGAGGCCACGGTGTCAGCCAGAGGTTACTTATTTCCCATATAACGCTTATCTCGGGCTACTGTGCTGAGCACCCTGGGCCAGCACACAGCTTAGAAACAGAAAGGATGCTGAGAGCTGCCTGCACCAGCCCGCAGCCCAAGGAATCCCAGCCGGAGGGAGATGATCGGATCCGCACCCCRTTGCTCTCGGACAGCGTGGTTTGAGCGAGGGGTTAAAGTGCCAAGCGCTTTAATTCCCTTTTTGTAAAATTGGGCTAATATTGTTCATGAGAAGCTGTGAGGGTAAAATCTACTCACCGTGCTTTCAGCTGGGGGTGAGGAGGGYGGTTCAGGGTATGTGCAGGTAACAACACGGGCATCATTGACATATGAGCAGTTAGGTAGGGGTTTTTTGTACCGAATATACTTCTCAAGCCAGAATTTACATCTTCAAGGCCACAGGGTTTTTGCAAATGATACAAACTCTACGGAAGCCCATCAGAAACCATTGCCTGAAGGGCTCGGAGGAGCTGTGAGGAAACGTGCTGATCAGCGCGAGCAAGCGCGGGGGTGTCTCAGACAGCGGCGYGGGACCGGCTGCCTTCAGACCTGCAAAGGGACCAGCAGCATCGGCAGCCGCTGCAGCCGCCCTCCTTCCCTCCCTCCCTCCCTCCCGCTTCCCCACACCTCGCCCTTGCCCGTCAGCAGGCGAGGAGGGGGCCGGCTGCAGCACCCCGGCTCCAGCAGGTCCACGATGGGCAGGAGGTTCTCCTGGCTCGTTAGGTACCTAACAGCTGCTGCTTTAAATAGGGCTTATGCAAATGTCATTTGACACAAACTTACATAAATGCTGAATATCCAGCAACTCAAAATTTGACATGCAAGTGCTGTTTTTCCAGTATATTTTATTTTTGGCAAGAAATACAATAGGACATGATTTTCTGCCTGTGCATGCCTCCATCAAAAGTACTTTTCTAAAATGAATGAACCTTTCTGGTGAAGTGCTTTTGACCTATTTCATCACCAATTTAACTTGTTGCCAAGAAATAAAAAGCAGCCAAATTGTTCCTGTTTATTTGTGAAGCTGTGATACAAAGTGTAGAGTTAGAAAAGCTTTTAAAACTTGAACTGTTGAATGAATGAACCTCCAGTTATTTCCTATATGGGCTGCTCACATACAAGCCAGTGAGAATACAGCAACATTTTGACTCATAAAGCCCCTATACATTTTTTTCAGTCAGAACTGGCAAAGTTTGTTCCTACAGGGAAGAGTTTCCAGAAATGCAGCCTACGGTTCAGCAGCCTGAAAGAAATCTTCCTGCGGAGCTACCCTGTYTGCCCCGCTTAATGAGTAAATAGCCCAGCGCCTGCAAGGGCTCTGGTCTTCCCTGCACGTAAAACAGATCTGAAAAGCCATGTCCGGACCCAAAGTGGGGTGGGGGAGACACCCCTGCTCTTTCAGATAGGGAAGGCTTTGGGGAGAAGATGCCAGGAACATGAGGTGCTGCAGAAATGCCCTGGGAAACAGAGGAGAAAGGCTTTGTCTCTGCTCGGAAGTATGTGCCAGTAGAGTCGTGCACTGCGAGCGCSGAGCAGCTGCAGCAGGTGAGATGATGGACGATTAAACCGGCGCCAGCATCGCCTCTGCCAGCCGGGGTGGTTSGCGGCTGCGCGCCCCGCCGGCAGCATCTGCTCTGCCTCCGGGGAACCCGGCGGAGACCAGGCAGGAGGAGCCTGGCCCCGTGTTCCCACCCGAGACAAATTCATGACACCTATCTTGCCCCATCTTGCTACAAATTCATGATGCCTATCTTGGACTGACTTCAGTTAGCTGTTCTTAGGTAAAAAATGCTATTGAAATCTTGACTGTACTTTTTTTTTTTCCCAGTGAAGTTATTTCTTACGACTTAGGCAATAACCCTGGAGTTACGCCRTATTCACCCACCAGTGCTGGTGGGGAGGTATATATCTTTCTGCAGACATTTGCCAATAGTTGATTTTATGATGCAAAAATGAAGGTTACCCACGTGATTTYTTTTTTTTTTTTCATGTTTTCCATATAAAAGCAGTTCATTATGCACTAGTATGAAGAAGCAGACCCTATTCACCATCTGGAGTCAACGCATGCCAGCGTGACTCCCCTGACTTCAGTATTTCTGCATAGAGAAGTTCTGGTGCTGGGGGAAGCCAGGCTGACGGATGGCACAGTGCCAACGGCAGGACTGACAGCCACAGTGCGCGTTAAACGCTTGAATGTTCCCTGCTAGATCTGAAATATTTTCCTGCTTGTGCAAGAGTCATATGAAGGTGGGTACTCTTCTTTAATAAAAATGCGTGTATTTTGCTAGGTTTGGCTAAATGTTCGGTGACATACAGAAAGTAGTCCATTTCCTAAGTGAGAAGGAAGAAGTCCTGTCCTCCCTCGCAATGAGCAGCCAGTCCCCTTCCTTCTGACTTTTGCGACCCCAGATTAAATGTTTTAAATCCTGTTCTATACACAAAGTTGTGGCAATTTCACAGTGTTGGTATAGTTAAAATTTGCAGACTCTCCTGATGAAATGTTAGGTTAAATGAAATTATTTGTATGCCTGTAGTTTATATGCAGAAATTAAATGTCTACACAGGGCTTTAATGGGCTTTAACGTTACAGTTATTCTGTTTAAAAAACAAAAAAAACACCAAACACAAAAAAACGAAAACAAACAAACAAACAAAAACCCAACCAACCAACCAACCAACCAACCAACCAAAAAAAAAAACCAAAAAAACCCAAACCAAAACAAAAAACCCCCCATAGTCTAATCAAGTTAGTTATACAGGTTTGGGAAAAAAAATTAAAACCCAATGATGCAGCTTCTCAGCTAGGTAAAAGCCTCTGTGGGACTATTCTGGCCCCGCAGAACTGCTTCCTAGAACTGAGACGCGGGCTTTACTTGCAGGGAACGGAGCGAGCCCGTGAAGTCTCGCCCGCAGTGGGTGACGCTGGCACCCATTCCGTACCCCCCCGAGGTGGGGGTGCCTGCCCTGCCTGCTGCCCGTCCCGCGGCGCCGGGGCCGTGCCCGGCTCCCCTGCGCGAGGACGGAGCCTCGCTTCTCCCCGCCTGCARCGGGACCAGAGCCCCCACCGCCACGGGGCCGGTAAGGTTATAAAGGGTCTCACCACTTCATTTCTTTTTCTGTTCACATTTAATACCACAGACGCAGCTGAGATTTGAAACGCTCACGTGACGCTAGGTGTGTGATCGGCTCCCTTACACAGACGTGTTATTAGTGAGCTCGCATCTTCACAATCTTTTCAAGATTCCCAAATTTCTTGTTTCCCTGAGTTGCATGACATCTGCCATCAGATCTGTGTGTCAGCCGACAACGAGCGAGAGCACGAAATGAGTAACAAGGCGGATGTGGTTAGAGACGAAAGGGGAGGTGATCCTATAGCGCTGCTGCTCCTTTGCCCCTTAACTTATAGGTTTGCATACATCAAACCTCCACTTGCTGCGAGCGCTGGCGTGGGGAGCAGGAGAGGCTCAGGTGCCACACCGAGGAGCAGCAACCAGCCCCCTGGCCCTGGCAGAGCACTGGGTGATATAAAAGACACAGTATACACAGAAGAGGCCAAATTCTCTTTTTAGTTGTACTTGAGCAGCACCGTCAGCGAAAGGTGTTAACAGGARTTCGAAGGCAGTAGGACTTTAGCTAACAGACAGTTCATTATGGAGAATCAGTTGTGGACCAGCTGGTAATAAATACTAGAACAAAATAAATAGAAAGCTGCTATTGCACATGCATGCTCCAAAGCTCTATTAGCTGGACCACAAAATCTACCTGTTGGCGTGACAATAAGACACACTTATTAGCATAAAGGGTGGAAAGCTTTCCGGTTCCTTTTAATGGCATACTTGAGTTATAAAACTGAATTRAATTTAAGATTTTTATGGATCAAGTATGAGAATGTGTCTGCCTGTGTCTTTTAATGCACATTTTTCTATTACTTTGTCAGGTCACGTTGATYAAAAAAATGTTCTCAGTTTAATACTGCAGCAAACTAGTACAACTGCACACCAGGCTTTATGGGGGGACTTGGGACTGGTAACCTGCTTTAAACAGAAATAAGTGGTGTTTTACAGGCAGGAGACCTGTCCTTAGCAGGCTTAGGGGGTACGGTGGTGGGCAGCATAGGGACAGGTAGCCACAGACTCGTTACAAATGTCGAAACAACTAAAAGCTTCCAAGTTCAAACACATCGAGTCATAGAATCATAGAATCATAGAATCATTAAGAGTCGTTCACAGTCAAGCTGAACAGAACAAGTACAGATGATTTAGCTAGTAAAAAAAAAAAAAAAAAATATTACTTTGGTAGCAGATTTCATTCCATATTTTTATAGCATCACTGCAGTCCTGAAGTCAGCACTGCCCTTGTCCCACTGATATATATTTAAAAAAAGATATTTCACTACAGTCATGTTCTAAGCCACCTATGTGAAGGTATTTTTTTTCATCTCCTTTCTACTAGGACATGATATGAAGGTCATTTATTTTTAGCATGTTTAAAAATTATGAATTTTATTTCTCCTTTTTTAAGAAATCATTTTCCTCATTCAGAGAAAAATGTTAGTTTATTTAAAAATTAAGATTATGAAAAGTGTATCAAATTCCATGTTTACTGCTCCAAAAAGGCAATTCAATTTTCTCTCTCTAGGGTCTATTTAGATGCTAGCAAAATTCTTAGCAAAACTAAAGTTAACTCTGGAAAAATTCAGCTCGAATTAGCTGCTACTGAAGTCGCACAAACTCTCAAGCGAACTGGGCTACGCTTGCCTGTTAAGAATGGTAAAGCCTAGCTCTCCTGCTAAAGTCAGCGCCAAAAAATCAGTTGGGCAAAAGCAGCAGAAAAATAATACTTGCGTGTTGCCAAGTTCTGTGACCACGTGCCTCCTTTTATAGTCTCAAAGTTTAGTTGTTATTTTTTTTTATCTTTAACTGCCTACATTACATCTTTCAGCAAATCCAGATGATGACGAAAGCACAGCTTTAACGTTTCGATTTGTGTTTCTCCCCCTCTTTCTCTTCCGTTATGGCTTTCTGGGAAATACTGGTAAGTGATGCTCTGGCGCTGGAAATCACGTGTCATGTGATAACGCTCGGTTCTGTCCAAACACGCGAACTCTCTTGCTTCGTGCTGGAGAGTCTTTTCTTTGGAAGGGGTTTGAGTCCAAACAGCCGGCAAGCGGCGACTCGGTACTTCTTCGACATGATGTTGTAGAGGATGGGGTTGATGGCTGCGCTAAGGTAGAAGAGGACGAAGGACACCAAGTTGCAGTACTGGCTGATCACTGCTATCTCCAAGGATCCAGCTTCAAAGGATTTGGAAAATAAATATCGTCCTACGTGAAAAGGCAACCAGCAGAGTATGAAAGCAAATACCACCACAACTAAAATAAAAACAGCAAAASAAATTGTGTTAAGTATGCGTATTAGAATATGGATGATAAAAATTCTATTTTAAAATTCTATTTCTTTAACAAATTAATCATAAAGTGTGAAAATGCACCCTGTAAGTTTTCAGTTTTGTGTGTCTCAGTACAGTCTCTAAGAGTATAAATTAGCAATACTTAATACACATTGATCATATCTAAACAGGCTGCCTCTATATTGCATAATTAATCTGATTTAGCATCCTTCTGACCTATAAAATTTATGTTTTCGTAAATAGAGAATTAAAGAATCAAAAAGGTGACAAAAAAAGTATAACAATCTACGATCTGCAGTGTTTAACAAAAGTAAATTGTATATATTGTGAGAGACTCAACTCTGTGGTTTATAATGAAGAACGTAATCACTGGGAAGCAAAATTATTTAAGGCAAAGCAAAATTATTTAAGACAAGGGCCCAATAATAAACCACCAGAATGTGGACTTGTAGAGCCCACATGCCAAGGTAAGAACAGACAGTGGTGCACCCCTCCAGTTTGTCCATTTTTTGGAACATGAGTTACACCAAGAAGAGTAAAATGAAATATATAATATATAACTGCATAATTATAGAGTATATCTGTAATATTACACTATCGCTACGGCTGCATTTATATGTAAATATAATATACGTAGAGTAACAGGAATATGTGTGTCTTTGAACACTGGCCCATTTGAACTTCCGCCCAAGAGAAAGGGAAACATTTCCTGGGTTGACCTTTATTATTTTTCATATTGCTTTGAGTGTATCTATTAATATACCAGAGAGAGAAAAACCAGAAAACTCGAGCAAGGTTTTCTGACATTCTTAAGTGTTTTTTTACCAGTTAACCTGTTCTCTTCTGTCAGCAGTCCTGCTTGCTCCTGTCAAGTCACAGGAGATGTAAAATTCAAAGAGCTAAGAGGGATGATTGTCAGCACCTTCCCCAAAAACTTTCTGAACAAGCATTCCTAAGTTTAAATGGATACTTATGCACGACTTATGGTGGACTCTAAAGCACACAGCTGAAATTCAGAGTATCTGYTTTCCAGCTCTGCATCTTCCTGAGCCAACCACTTCCATTTTTTCCACAGCATCTTCACCTACAAAATTCAGATAATGTTTCCCTAGCTCACAGGTGTGCTCTGGAGTTGAATCCATATAATGAATATAACCATGACGGTCGTTACAAACAGAATTTTAAGCATAGTCAATATTTTCACACGTGGGCGTGCATGTCCCTAGTCAGGCTTTTGACAGTTTGATCTTCACGCGTGCAGAATCCCATTGATTTCAACAGGAATGGGGTATGATAGCTCCGTTGCAAGTCAGGCTATACGTTTAGGTGTTTAATTATGGACCTAGAAGCATAACCTTTCTCCACAATTGAAAAGAAGCGTTGATGCTAATCCCATTTACTTGATGTTCCATGACTTGCTAAAGTCTTATAAAGTGCCTTCTAAATTTTAAGCAGAACATTAAAAACCAATGAGAGCAGACTGCATTGAGCATCTGCTGGTACTGGGCCCTTACTAACTTCTTTTCTTTCCATCTTTCCATCAGACATCAGACTGTTATCATTTAGAAAAAAACTGGCTCTCTGTCAGAGGACAGTYTTGCCACTGTCTTGCTGTTCTCAGACCTTGTAAAAGAAAAAAAAAAAGGTGTCTGAAATATTGTAATGCTTGCAGCTATACTTCAGGGCAGAAATAAACAGTTRTTATTTCAAAATTATTTAYGGTTAAGTATACAGAAATGTAAACATGGTAGTAATATAAGCTAGCAATTTACTTATTGTAAATAGAGATTCATAATCCTGAAACTCTAGAAGTGCAAATGATTAATTACTTCCAAGGTCACGCTTACCAGACTGAAGTAATTCTATTGATCATAAAATGTGGCTGAAAGGGCACAAAGAATGACGCGGTTTTTATTATTCTTCCTGCTGTTGCGTAGTAATACAGCAGGACATGAAAAAAAAAATCAGTTAGGCTCCCATTTAGTAATTAAAGTACTTAGGACACACTGCCACCTCTTCGTCTAGCTCATTAGCCCATCACTTCAACCTGGCTGAAACGAGCACAGCAGAGCTGCTGCCCGTGAAACCTTCTCCATGCAAAGCATCTCACCCCCACCGAAATCCACGGGATGACTTGCACTGCAGAGGACTTTTTGCTTGCATAAAAGTAYGCAGCAGCAGAAGGATTCTGCAGTTTTCAGACACTAAACTGTAGAACAACTTCTGGGTTTTGTGCATCAAACTCCACCACATGCACTGACTTAGTATGTTAAAAATTGTGTTTCCGTGTGCCAACAATAACTGTTGTTTAAACCACCCAGCAATGTAAATATACAAAGTTCGGAATGACAGTGTCTATCGTCTTGATCCTGTTTTCCTAAAGTCACTGAGAATTTACAGGATAACAGACCTCAGARGAGACAAAACACTCCCTGTTCAGCACATGCTGGTGTTTTGCTAATATAAAAATGGAGATTGATTTTCATAAGCTTACACAGCCATCCTAGTAAACAACCCAAATTTGATTAAAACCYTGATAGTCTTTTCATGTGAGACTAAAAACTAAGTGCACATCATATCCTGCAGCTCAACTTTGTGGTTTGAGAAGGGTTTAGTTTTGTTTAAAAATCAAATAAACTATCCTTCTGAAAATAACATCGGTATCCACAACCAAAGTGCAAAAATGTTCAAAAAATCTCCASGGCACTAGCTAATTGTAACTGCAGTATTTGTCCTTGTCAGTGATTGTTATTAACATTTGCTTAACTGTTTGAGAGTCCCCAGCTCAAACCAGTTAGAAATAAATCTAAGGAAGGAGGAGAGTTATTCTACGAATACCTTGAGGTGTAGCCCTTTGTATGAAACATTTTCAATAAATGCTTTTCTTTGGAAGCAACTATAGTGAACTACCAGTGCTCTCTCAGTCTTTCTCTCTCTCACACACACACAAGCACACACATCCTTTGGAAAAACAGAGCAAGAAGAGTCCTACCTAACATTTTCACAGTTTGCCTGTTGTTCTTATCCCTGATGACAGCGTTTGGACCGATGTTCTTTCTCTTTCTCCTCCAGAGCTTCCTCCCGATGAGGCTGTACAGCACGGTCAGGCAAAACACGGGCAGGAAGAAGAAGATGCTGGAGGTCCAGACCATGATGGTGAGGAGCCCCGAGCGGATGGCGTACTCCGTGGCTCGGCACTCGTTGGTGCTCAGGGGGTTCGTTCCATTCTCGTGCTCGACCCCCACCAAGACGAAGATGGGTCCGGCGCTAATGAAGGAGACGGCCCAGAGGAAGAGGATGACCAGCTTGACCTTCCCCTTGGTGATGATCACTTTAGCTCGGAGGGGGAAACAGATGGCGACGTATCGCTCCACGCTGAGGGCGGTGATGTTGAGGATGGTGGAGTAGGTGCAGCTCTCGCTGACGAACTGGAAGAGCTTGCAGAGGAGGTCCCCAAAGTTCCAGGGCCGGTACTGCCAGAGGCGGAAGAGGTCCAGGGGCATGCAGAGGAAGATGAGCAGGTCGGAGAAGGCCATGCTGGACAGGTAGAAGTTGGTGGTGGTCCTCATGTCCCGGAACCGCGACACCACCAGCATGGTCATGAGGTTACCGATGATCCCGATGACGAAGAGGAGGACGCAGGCAACGGTGATGCCGGTGAGCACGGGCGCGGGGAAAAGGTGCAGCGGGGGCTCGGTGCCCGTCCGGTTCTCCGCGCCGCGGCCGCCCGCGCTCCCCTCCCGCATCCTGCCGCCGCGGGCTGCGCATCACCGCCCGGCGCGCCCGCGGAGCCGCCCCCGCGCAACCCGCGCCCCCCGCGCAGCCCGGGCCCGGCCCGGCCCCTGCCTCCGCGCCAGCTGCGCGCCCTCCGCCGCGCTGCTGGGGCAGGTGCGGAAGGCGGGGAGGGACGAGCGGCCCCGCTCCGCCTCTCTCCGGGCGCTGCTGCTCCCCCCCGGCCCCGGGGAGGGGGACAGGGGGGTGACGGGGGGGGGGGCTGGCACTCGCCGGCGCGTCAGAGGGAGACGTGGGCGCGTTGGTTCCGCGGGCGCGGAGCGGCTCTGCCGCGGGTCCGGCGCCGCAGGGCAAAGAACTAACGCAGCCCCGCAACGCAAACCTCGGGCGGCTGCAAAATCCCTGCCAGCATCGTCTTTTAAACTTTCTTCCCAAGTCCCCCGGCGCAGGAGGATTTCACCTCCGGCGTTTCTCACCTGCGGGCAGCGCCGGGCCAGCGCTCCCCGCCCGTCACCAGCCCGGTTTGGGGTGCCCGCACCTCTCCTGCCTGCTGGGGTGCGCTGGGCAGGTGCGGGTCCCGCTTCCCGCTGCTGCAAAGGGCGGTGGTTGTGCTCCTTGAACGGTGGTAACTTCCTTTGGTTGGTAGTTTAGGTGTTCTTTGGCCGTGCACGTCAAATTGCTGATGTTCAGGGATGCGCAGTAGCGATGGGTGTAGGAATACAGGGACGGCTGCAATTACTGTCTCCTCTTTTTGTATCGTTGCTCTGCCCTTGGATCTTGGCAGGAGCACGGTAAGGCTCCAGTTCAGTGAAGCTGCAGTAATCGCCCTCTTCTATATGATTTACCTACAACTAAATTTTGATTCAGTACTTYTCTGCTGTCCTACGCGCTGCCCTTTGCAGACACATGCATTGTAACTGTGTGTTTCCCTAGCTGCAGACTCCTACATACCACTGAAGGATAATGTTGTATCCAAGAAGAAATAAGATGGAAGCAGCACAAGGTGAGCGCAGGGACAGTAGAGTGACCCCCAGCACACCTGTAAAGGGATATCCCCCCTCCTTTCCAACTTGTCCCTGCAAAGTGTCAGAGAGAGTGCATCTTTTTTTCACTCCTGTCTTTCTACCTAGAGGGGCTGCACCCCTTCCCTCGTACCCCGTCTCTCAGGTGGCGACCAGTGCTCAGAATCCATGTTGGCATCCAGCTTAATTCAGCTGTGAAACAGTTTTRTGCTGTTTTTCCAGGGTGCACTCACATACGTGTGTACGCCATCTGCTAGCATCGCTGTTTCATAGCTGCAGAGCTTTATTTAAGGATAGAGTACAAGCGTGGTGTGACACAACACTCTGTTACTCTGCCTCTGTCTCTGAATGTGCCTGTTTTCCGTAATTTACTTGCTGTAATAATGCAAGCATTAGCCTTAGTGCCTTGTCTGTATCCCAGTTTGGATGATATATTTTTGCAGTTTCATTGGAACCAGTATTCATCGTTCCTGCTCTTGAACCGTGAGACAGTTTTGTAGCAAGTTATTCAACAGTTGCTAAATTTTATGGGGGATGGCTACACATTAATTGCAGGTGAAAAGAAGAAAGAGCCGAATGTGCTTCTCACTTTGTTTATCCAGCTGCCTATATAATTGTTTTATATGTTTCCAAAGAAAAATCATGGGCTGTATGCCACCAATGTACAGTTATTTCATACTACAATTTTGTGTCCAATCTAATTTAAATGACATTGCATTATATTATGGAGGAGCTGGTAACTGCCTCTGTATTTAGGCTGCCAAACACTTTGCATTATTATAAAGAATTATTTCACTCTTTTTTTTTTTTTTTCCCTGATAAATTCTCAGACCAGTGGCATTAACTGCAGGATGTTGATATTTGGCAGAGAAAATGGCCTGAAGCTATAAATGTGACTTTCTGTGTAGAGAGGATCCTTCATTCTCATGAAATTCTTCCAGTTATTGCTGAGCTGTATCCTGTCAAAAATGACCATTTCCCTTTCCCCAGGGACAAAAAAAACCTTTCTTCTATTTTTTTCAGAAAAAAAAATATTCCTTATTAAAATAATACTTGAATGAGGTGTGTGTAGCAAAATCAAGTAGCCAAAAGTGAGGTAGCACCAGATTTATATACTCCGGACAGCTTGAGCTTGTAATGCAATGAATTAACGCTTAATTCATTGGGAGTTTGATGTGCTGAGTGATGAGCCACTTGGATTGGAAATGGCAGTTGTGCTTTGAACCCAGCAGCACTGATGTCCTTCTTGTTTAAAGGGTATCATGAGTCAAGGGCTTCTCTGGCTGCTTTTCCTTCATGGGGTCAGGGCCAGAAAACAAGTCAGCGGAGAGAGAAGAAAAGCAGCTCCAGTTTTCTGATTCTTTCTGATTTCTTTGGCAATTGCAGGCCAAATTTTGATGGGATATAAATAGTTGACAACCCACAAACTTTGCACGATAATGAATTCCTGCCTCTGCTTTGCACATGCTGAAGGACAGGGGTGAAGATAGTGGTGATAGAAGATACGAGAGCTGTGAGGGAAGGTGGCTTTAGGCTCCAGAAAGTTATCTACTTGCCCTCAGCTGCAAGAAGAGTACTTTTATGTTGCCTTAACAACTGCAGAAAAGATTGAAGTCACTGATGTTATTGGGATGAGAGAAATGGAGAGAAAGAGGCAGAAGTTAAGTACTTTTTATTCACAGTTTTATCCACTAACTGGATGTATGAACAAAACAGATATTTAAAAAATAATCTCTTAAAAGCGCATTATAATGGACATTTACCTTTCATGGAACTCTTAAAATATCAGTGCTTCTCTTCAGTAGCTTTAAAGYTGTGTTAAGCACTGGAGATAAGGTAGAAGAGAGTTTGTATTTATGGAGTTTTGAAATCTCTCTCCTATGTTCCATTCTTTCCATTTTCTTCTCATCCAATAAAGTTTTAATTCTTGTTTATATCATTGTTTGTTGTCATGGAAATATCTGGAGGCTTTGAGTATAGAATGATTATGGTTTTACTGTGGAGAGATGATGAAAGTGGAAAACAGACTTCAAGGGAGAGATCTCCCATTTAAAAATGATGCAGCTCCGACAATTCGCAGAAAAGCAAATGCAATTTTTTGATTATATCCAGGGGCAGAAGACGTTTTGAATTTTATTATAAATGTATTTTAAGGACAGAAGGTAGTATCTGGTGTATGCTTTCAAAGATTACAGTTTAGCAACTATCACCAGTGAGTAGTGCTGATGAAATAATAGTGGTAATCCAACTTAATAACGTAAAACCCAGAATGTGCTCAAATGACTTTACAGTTGTTTATATGGCAGTAAACATCTGCAAGCAGACTTCACAACAGTGCTAGTTTATTAATCAGCAAAGCTGTGCTCTAACGCTGCTAATTCAGAGGCATCCGTTTCAGAGACAGCTTCTCGCCGTGCTTCAGCTCTTTGTGCCGCTCGGTCACACCCTGGGCATTAATGTTCTTCTTCGTTCGACTTGTTCACCGAGTGGAGCGAGAACACGGTTCATCAGTCACRGATATGTTCACCCTGGGTTTAAAGTACAGAGCGTTCATTAAATAATTTCTAGCACGAAAGTGGTAGGAGATGTATCCTGCATTTTTTGAGTATCATTGCACATTCTTTCTAAAAAGAAGATCGGCAGGTTTTGACTCAAAGCTGTCCTGGCTTTGGATGGAGATGTTCACCTGACTTACATGTGTTTACTGATATCCATTATGGTTTGAGTTCTGTTAGTGCCAGAACATGCAGGAAGAGACAGCATAGTTAATTATTCCGGTCATACTTTCTTGTTAATACTTCTATCTCATGTTAAATGGGGAGTGATAACTTGGCTCAATTCACCAGCAAATCTGCAGTTAACCCACTTTTTGTCTTCACCCAGTAGTTATATGGGCTAAATAGCCATGACTTAATACAAATTGAGAATAACATGAGCTGAAGAATTCACAATCAGACAAAATCAAAAGTATCCTGAGGAGGAATTTGTGCTTTGGATTCTGTTGTGTTTAAATTCCTGGCTTCTGAAAGGCGGTTTGAACAGCTTTGGATTCTCTCATGTTTGCTAATGCTGTGAGTGTTATATATATGATGTGGTCAGTGCAAAAGTATTATGATGTGCATTAAAGACAAGGAGCGTGATTTATACTAATGCTGGTAGAACAGCCCATAAAAATGGGAAGCTGCTTAAACCAACAGGCCTCTGCCATAAGCTGCAGCCCCGTCTCACTGACCACAAGCCGTTTGACAGCATTTCTGTCATGACCCAGTGTCCCAACTCGATGTCACCTCTAAAACTTTCAGAAGAAATTAATGGAAATGTCTATATAGGTTCGGATTATGAATGTCTCGAGAAAAGGCGTGGTATTACAAAGCAGCAGTGATGTGGTGGTCAGGCAGTTAACTGTGGTACCCTGGTAATCAGAGGAAAATTAATGATTCTTAACATGTGCCATAGCTTGCAATTTCAGTCTGTTAATACAGAGAAAAGTTATGGAGAACCAAATTTTGGATGATTCTGATGAAAATTGCTATAAACGTCCATGTAACTCTACATGAAAAAAACTCGGACCTGTGAAAATTGGATCAGACCCAACAATATCCTAATCTATCTTCAGTTCTGCTACTGAATGGCACAAGGTGCCTTGGAGGGATGAATGAGATCTTGTCTCAGTGTGCTTATTTATGTTATATTGATCATTACATTCAGTCTTTTCTTAGACCCTAATATTTAGATGTAATCTGAAAACTAAAATTATGAATCTCAAAATCTCAGTGTTTGAATCAGGCTTTTTACCTGTTTGCATGGASTACAACAAATGCATCCCTGATCCTGCTTGGGCAGTCAATACTGCTGCAATACAAACAATCATAATGACACTTACTATGGCAAAGAGAGGCAAAAAATAGAAGTCCGTTTCCATGAAGTAATGCAAGGTACAATAAAAGCCAGTGAGCTGGCATGTCCTCTTTCCCATGGAAACACCAGAAAAGAGAGAACCCTCTACTGAAATAAAAGCGGTCACTATGAAAGGAATAATTTCTTTTCAAAACCTATGGGCATCCCTGCAATTTGGGGCTGCGGTCGTGGGGGCTGMTCCTCCCTGGCGATGGCATACTGGTTCCAGTGGGGCTCGGTGTGGATGGGGAGAACCGCACACGCAGCCATACTCSCCTGATTACCGAGGCTTGAAGCATGCCCATCTATTCCAAATAAAGCCTGACAACACAAACACTGGGCTAAATGTATTTAGATTCTGAGTCCATTAGGGAGGCAAGAATCCTTTTGTTAATCACGCAGATGTGCAGCGCGTAAAACAGTGATGCGGGGTGAGAATAAGATAATATTGGGAACTGCTAAGAGAAGGCGATGTCAAAAGGAGACACACAGAGGTGAAATAGCCCTTTGGGGTGGTCAAGGTGGGGGCAATGTTCCCGGGGGTTTGTCCCCCAGGAGCAACCTGTTTCCCTGCTGTGGCACGTTGCTGCTGCTCCAGCCGTAGCCCTTCTCTGCACGCGCAGGACGAAGCCACCTCCTCTCCCATCTCTGGGCTGGGGGTCCGGTTAGATGATGCCTTCATGTCTTGTTGAGTTTCCAGGGTTCGCTTGGGTTTCGTACCCTTTTTTGGTTGGGGCAAATTTTAGAAGTGGAGCGGGTAGATCAAACAATATCCCGTGTTTGCTTTTGGGGCAGGGAGTGCATTCGTCTTCAACATCAGGGGATCTCCAGTCTACTGCTGCTTTACAACATCTGTGTAAATGGTCCTTGTCCCTCTGAATTCGATGTATCTTCTACTGTAGTTTRGTAATGGGTAAGGATCAGATGTTTTCCTACTAAATAGATTTCCCAGTGCTTAAATAATTGCCAAAGCCCAGAAACATGAGAAGAACCTCAAGGGAAGTACTCAGCGTTCTGTAGACTCTGGTCATGAGATCATTTTCTGTGATTTTTTCAGTGTACAGCTTCCAGATGCTGTTCTCCAACTAGGGTCTGGAAGCCAGTTATATGGCATTACACCATATGGCATTGCTCAAGGGTTTGCATTATGTCCTTTGCATTGCAATCATTTGTTGCATTTAATGGATTATAACTGATACCAACCAATGTCGGAGAAATTATTTCAAACAGGGTTGTTATGGAAGCCACAGGATGACACCAATAATCACTGCAAGACTAAGTAACTATTTACTAAAAATGTTTTATATAAAATGCATGTAGAAAAATTAGAATATTTACACGTTACCACAACCTACATCCACAATAAAAATTTGCTACATTCGCCATTCAACATAAGGTGAGATGAAAAGTGTGATTCAGGGTGCAAATGTACAAACTGAAGTTGCTGTATCTTACCATTTATCTTCAGATGTGTCCTGTCTGATATTGCTTGATAATCTCCCCCCAAGATAATATCTGGCAAGCATGCTTTTGGATTATTCAGAAATAAAATATGATTATTTGGTGTGATTCCTGCTGCGATATGCTCTGCATGCAGAGATCAAGAATATGTACATTTAGATAAAAAAGGAAGGTAATGCCAGGGAGCATTCCCCAAGCGACAGCGGGCATTGTGTTATATATTGAGAGCTGAGGAGAGAACACGGAGCAAAAAAATCTGTGTGTCACATGGTTTGTCTTAGCATCAGCTGCAACTTTATGGAGTCCCCCGCCCCCCCCGTTTCCTTCCAGTCCTAACAGCCATACTCCTACGTTACACGAATCGGTTCTTAGCCACAAGGAGGGTTTCTGACCCTAAGCTGCCACCAGTAAATCCAAATACTTTTTCACAGTTCAAATAAATTTTCTTTCAAATAAGCTCCTAAAATAACGTTTCTAAAAAAGAAAAAAAAAAACCAAACCAAACTTTTTAATATAATAAATTGCTAAAAAACCCCTCAAACCTGATAACATGGGTCAATCCTGCGCTGAGATCAAAAAGCCGGGTCCATTTGCAAGGAGAACTTACAAAAGCCATTTCTCCAATCCAGCAGACATCCAGATACGTAGGGAATGGCTTTGTTCTCCCTAGGCTTTTCTAGCAGGCAGAAAATTTCTGAATTAAATTCTGAAATCAGAAAGAAAACTGTACAAGTATTTTCTGTTCTCTGTTGAAACAGATGATTTGAGAATGAGGCAAAACAAAGTGTTCCAGTAAACGATGAGGATTTTCACACATTTGATTACCACTGAAAACAGTATATGTGACACTACGTTAAAACAGCAGACAAAAGTTAAAAATCACCATTTTAGGCTTATGGCAGTGTGCTGCTTTGCCCTGACCTGATAAAAGGAGGGTATTCCTGAAATTCTTCTCTTGCTGCTCAAACACAGGTATTTAAGTGAACCATGTAACTGCTTTTCTGAATGATAAAATAAATGCAGGGGCTTGTGTCTATTCATTTCCTCTTGCTGACAAAGTAGTAAGACGAATGATGCATGTTTACTCACGAGGCCCACATGCAAGGGCTGTACAGTGATTTAATTACCAGAATGTCGAGGTGAATGTGAGGGTTCCCACGGCAACCTTAGTGTATTAAAAAAATAGACAAGCAGATTTTCTCCCGGCATCGTTCTGTTGACGTAAAGTAACATTCGCAGAACAACTGTCTTCCTTTCCCTCCAATTTTTTTTCACTTTCACCTTCTTTTCTCCGCTGTTTTCTGTGAACCTGGGCAAAATGCATTCRTGGCGCAAATTGGTATCGTTCCATTGACAATGCTGCGAACTTGCTGATTTATGCTACCTGACTTGTGCTGTGGATCTAGCCCACACAGCTTACACTTGCAAATCTTTTTTTTTCCTTTTTTTTTTTTTTTGGATATAAAATAGTCCTACTCAGAGTTAAAAAATATAGTGACCAGCTTTTAAAAAAATTATGGTTTAAAAAAAAGTTATGAAAATTTTCCACCCATTCCTAAAAATAAAATAAAAGTCAAAAGAGCATTACCCAAATTGCAGCTCTTGTTTAAGTACAGATAGTTGTGTATGTTTTCCTTAAAATATTAGTCATCGGGGTGTGTTATTCTGCATTACATCCTACCAAATACGGGCCGGTACAGATAAACATTGAAGAACCATGTCACGCTAAATTTGTGGCAAATGTCTAACAGAATTCAGTGTTTACAGAAAAACACCTTTTTTCTGGATCAAGTACTTGCTGTCAACAAGTGTAACAGCAACTACATTACTGAACCTATTGGAAGCCTGGTGAAATCTTTGCAGCGCAGCAATTAAGTAAATAGGCACTATCATAATGTACTGATCAAAATACTGATTGATTTCAAAACCTCTTCTGTTCCATTTCAGCAGCTGGTTTTATGTACAATATCCTGATTAAGATAGACTAATGTGTTTACTCAAGCCATGATCCTGAAAAATGCTTAAGCACATATTTAATTTCAAGCATGTAAATACCCTGGTTTAGTCAGACTGTTCGTGTGCTTAAAACTAATTAGGTGCTTAAGTGCTTTGTTAGATGAGATGAAGACGTGCAGTTTGAGTTTCTGACGGCCTTTCACTTTTGTAAAAGTCGGATTCAAACAAAAACTTCCAGAGTAATTCCATGGGCATCCGGGAAGCAGTACTTGCAAAGGCTCCTTACAGGAGCTGAGATATTCAAGACGGGGTCCCAACGGAGACCACGAATAAATTTTGATGTCCAGTCTCACCCTCAAGTAACCAGAGCATCCTCCGTCCCACCTGCCGTGGCCGAGCTGGCGCGGAGCATCTCTGCGGAGGTGGTGGCGAGCGCTCCCCTGCCCGGGGTTCTGGCCGAAGGTATCATCCGTGGCGTGTGAAATCCTGGCACGTCCCCAGCCTGCCTGGGCAGCCGGCCGTGGTGCCCGTGCCTGCAGAAAGCATCCCCGTCCGCAGCTGCAGCCGGCTGCTGCTGCRGCTCCTTCCCGGCTGGTGGGAGAGTATTCGGCACGGTCGGACCTCGCGCTGAGTGAGCTGAGAAAGGGGAGTCTGGCATTGTCGGTATTGCTACAGTGTTCGCTTATCATCCCCTATTTTATAGAATTTTAAGCTGATCCCGACTATGAAAACTGGCTCCTCGGGAGCACGATTTTCCTCTTTTAACCGATCATAAAGGCTCCAAAAAAACTTGCCTCTTTGTCCATGTCAACTATGTCACCATTACTGACAGAGACAAAAATCCTGTCCTCTCTTTTCAGCTGAAACACGCCACCTTGGTAGATGGAGTAAAGTCCATATTCTGCCTTTTTAGACCAGCAGCTTGTTCTTGCGCTTTTCATGAGCAAAATGGGCTCTGGGTAATTAGTCAGTTTGTAAACATATTGGACAAGCTGTTTGGGGTTCCTGATTTGTGCCAACAAATCTGAATCCTCGTTCTCGTTTTCACGGAAACGAAAATAAGTTTGTGAGTAGATGTAATAAAACCCGGTTTGGGGTATCACTAACTCGCCATTTCTCAGCTCCACATTGTACAGGAAAGAGTGGCCTTTCCGTGACGATTCCCAGTTGTTTATTTTTTGTCCGTGCCCTCTTCTGGGCGAGGAATCTACTTGAGAAAAAAAGAGAGAAAATGTTAAATTAAAAGCCAGGTAGTGAAGCCAGGTGTCTGCTAGGCGGGTTTTTAACAAYGAAGTAAGGAAACCTGCTCTCCCCAGCAGCTCGTTAGGTCCATTCTCATAACAATTTGAAGGTCCAGAAGTAAGCTGGTTAGCTCCGTGTGGGAATTCACACGGACTACTTTGATTTTTAATTTTTGTGTTCCCAAATAAGAGGAAAATCACTATCTTGTTACTTAGTAACAAAGTTAAAATATCCATTTGTGTCTGATACCCTGCAAAGCTGTGGAAGCCCTACCAAGCCTTTCATTAATATGGCCTGAATGTCAAGTCTCTCCTGTCTCTGTCTCGCATGTCTAATAGGTCTGTCACCATAGCAGCTGGGATCACACAACTAATAGAAGGAAATTAAAGGAAAGAGGAAAACTTAACATTAGGAGGAAGGATATTTATTTTTTTTTCTTAATGAAGATTCCAGAAGAAAAGTTAGTGAGGTACCCAGAGGGAGCGGGCTTTCTCCTTGTTCTGCACGAATTAGCGGAAAAAAACATTGTCTGGGACAAGAAGACTTTTTTTATGATTTGCTTCTTACTGTTAACTCAATGCGAGTATTAAAAATGTATGTAAGCACCAGGCTAGCAATGAGAGAGTAAGTTCTGTGATCTTTAACCATTTTTAAAGGTTTTTCCTTACTGYGTGGGGACAGGGAATTCTTCCTATTGCTGTTGCCCGTCAGATGCGCCGCGATCYTGTTGACGGGGCTGCGCGGTGGCTGCTGCCCGTCGGTGTGCGGCAGCGTCAGGGCTCTCTCAGCTAAGGAGAGACCAGAAAAGGAACCTCACGTTAGAAGCAAGAATGTCAGAAAGCACGTCCATCCCATTTGACATGATTTTAAGGAACAGGTATGTCAATTTTTTAATTGACTAAATCATAGACTGCTATATATTGGCTAATAAGGCTCAAATTTCTCTTTCGCTCTTGCTCTCCTTGAAATGTCTTTATATACCTCTTTGTTCTCCTTTTTCTCCTTCCCCCGCCCCAAAATTACAAACACACAACCCACAGTACCAAATTTTCACATTCATGATCAGTGTCTTTTATGGTTAAGTATTCATAATCTTTACTCTGAATTTCCACTTGGAGGTTGTAATGCTTTCGCTCGAAGCATTTAGGAGCTGTATGAGCTTCAGCAGAGCTATTCCTTAGCTGATCTACGTGTGCAGCAGTTCAATGCTGCTTGTTCCCAGGAGAGCAGACTGTTTAAATGTCCCCCTAACACTGTCGGACTGAGGTCTAGAAGCTGAGCCCTCTGCATCCACCTTGGTTACCTTGCTCTAACCGCTTGACCATATTTCTGGCTCCTGAAAATTTGCCTTCTAGTAATCAGTAATCATTTTTCGATGACTTGCTGCCAGTACAAGGTCTTAGTCAGTGTTTTCTGCACTTTTAAAAAATTAATTGAGTCACTACACATCAGGTGCCACTAGCAGCTCCTTTTTGCCCCAGATAATAAAATTATTATAATACCATTGACTGCAGATATGTTTTCCTCGTAGCTTCTCGACATCATCTGCCAACAAACAGAGAAAACAAATTAGTTTGCCAGCAGAAATTGATAGGTGCAGGAAAAAGACACTCCTTTCTCAAACTCATGAATACAGGGTATTCCGGATTTGATCAACGAGCAAATCAAAAGAAGCCTATTAATTTGTTGTAATGAAGTATTTTTACGTTTACATCTTTTATGTAACAAAATACATGGGAAAACATTTTCAAAAGAGCTCAACCATCTGGGCTTTAAGTCTATTGGAAAATTTGACMCTCATGCTCTTCTTAACTAAGAAGAGATAGAGTGTACAAGCATCAGCTTCCGTTCACAGAACACTTGGCAGTGTGCTCTTCTGTGGGATCTTGGCTCTGCGAAATTAAATTTCATTTCTTTTTATACTTCTACCTATCTATCTATCTAAGCTCTTAAGCCAGCATATCTTTGTGCAYTCCCCTTCTTTGTAACTGTTTGCTGACTGCTGAAATGAACTAGTTGGGTTACTGACGGTGGCGCAGCTGCAGCAAGCTGATGGTTTGAGMTGATTTACCTGGGTGACTAACATGGGCCCTGCATTGCCCCCTGCATTGCCCCAGGGTTCTGCCCTGCCATATTTCCATTTATCTATCTATCCATCCATCTATCCTTTATTATCATCATCATCATTATCCTTATAATTTATTATTATTTCYGGCACCCAGGCTATCTTTTTTTAAGCAATCAGGGAGCTAGTAGGTATATTAGATGTGTAAATGTCCACTAAATAAAACAATGTTTTCTTTATGCAGAAGTTCAGGCACTTCACTGACAGAACTTTCACCGAAGGAGCCGAGATCTCTGAATACAAATAGAGGATCTCTTTTGGGCCGCAAGATTTGTCAGGTAAGTTTCAGACAAGTGAATTTTTATGGATGAGCTGTTTTTATGTGCTGGAGATGGGGTTTTGAAAACCGTTTCAGAAGATTTTAGCTTTTCTGATTTTTCAGCCAGGCTTATTTTCTTCTCTGTAGCCAAAATTACATGTATTTTAAGTCATGTAGGAGACGGTGTTCTCTGAACGCTGAGCTGGGGAGGTGCTGTGCCCGATGCTGTGTGCTTGCTCGCTCTTTCCGCCCCCGATACATCACACAGCTCATGACTAGACCATTCCTCAGGCACTTTTTTACCTCTCCCCGTGCTACATTTCATCTCATTTTCTCATGCCAGTTTCTCTGTGTTTCCAAAGAGGGAGTGACACCTCTGCTAGCACTATGGTCTGTATGGTCAGGTAGAAAACAAGCTTGAGTCAAGCACTTCTACCYTGAGGTATTTCAGATAAGCCAACCTATTATTGAAATTGGCTTAGTAAAAACTGATTTGTCTTTGCTTTATTATTTCCTGAATCTAGTGAAACCACTGTCAGGATTTATTTTGGCTTCAGTGCAAGCACTCTGCAGCTGAAGCTGTGGCTTGACTATTGCTTTGCAATAAAACATCTGAGAGCCCCCATTTATTCTGCTATTAGGATTCTTTGAATAGTAATATCACCAAGCGCCGCTGTTTCAGCATGTCGGTTCCCAAATACCTTTTTAATTAACTTTCCCAGGTGCCACTTTACTTGCCAGCAGGGATCAGCCGCTCTGTCTTCACTTTCAATTAGATCCAAGTTTTGGATGAAATTTCCGATTTCCTCCCCGGTGAGACAAGCAATGCTGCTCTTGGAGTACGTGTCCCGGAGCTGCAGCAGAAGGGAAAGCCAGGATTTTTCACCTGTGATGTGCTCGCAGATGTTCAGCTGTGGTATGTCACTAAATTCACTATGCTTAGGAACACGCTTTCTCTTCTTTAAAGCATTTGCTAGTATGGTGCAAGTTATGACTATATAGACAGCATGAGTAATTCATCCCGATTTTACGTATTTAACTATGATGGCATACCTAATACGCAAAAATATACTTACATTATATCCATGGACATAAATTTGGTATCCAGCAATCAACTAAATAAGCTTTGTGAAAATTCAATACCCAAATCACTAATGTTGTGAATTCTTTAGTTTCTCTAGTTCTGCATTAAAAATATTTCTTTCGCACTAGGGATTTTTCTTCACAAATTATTGAGCATGAAATCAAATACCAGACCTTAAAAGTATTTTCCCTTCCGTCTTTTCAGCCAATGCCACTTACAATCCAGGCTTTTGCTGATATGTATCTATACCATACTCTCCCCATATCCAGTTTGGGGTCTCTCTGTAACTGTATTTGACCTAATAGTCCAGAACAAAGTCCAGACAACAGAAATGACACTTGGGTCCAAATAAAATTATAATGCTGAATGCTCATGACATGGGCCTATGTCTATACCCTCTAGTCACGGAGAAAGCACATTTTCTTCTGATAAAGAGAAATCAGTTTGAAGAGAGTGGCAAAACTCCTGCTGGCTCCCAGGGAATCTGACTGGGAGAGCTTCTATGGTAGGGGAAAGCTCTTCCCAGGGCCGGCCGCATCCGCAGGGCGAGGCGACGCAGGCAACTCCAGCTGGCGCTGTTGTTTAATGTAAGAGCACCCAACCTGCTGCCAGGCRGGCCAGCAGAGACCCGCTCCTCTCTGCTTTGAACTCGCTGCTGCTGCAGCAGCTCTACACACTGGTAGGGCTGCTTGTGCCGGCAAAGCACTGCGGGAACTTGGGAGAAAACAGCAACCGGCAATGAACATGCAAAGCATTCAGGTGGACTTCTTGTTACATTTAAATGTCACTCTTCTTATGTTAAAGAAGTCTGGCTTGCTAAACAGATGCATTTATTCTACTAGTACCAGTGTCAGCTGTCCTTGAGACTGGGGTATTGAAAGCAACAAATGGAGTCACCTCCTCCTTCACACTCCATGCTTTTCCTGCCTGTTAGAAAACAAAAGGCGTTTAGGAAGAGATTTCATGCTCCAGGAGGATTAGGAGAATTCAGCCATACTACCCTGCACGTCCTGCCGGGTTGAGCAGCACCTTCAGTTTGCAGCAGCAGACTCTACTGAGCTCCATCTAACACTTGAAACAAAGCTGTACTTTCTAGGCACCAAAGTGAAATAGGGCCACCGCTATGAGCGTTTGTGAAGGTTCCTGTGACCTCGCTGAGAAGTAGTGATATTCTTAAATCAGGTTTCTTTGTTTCAAGAACTCACTTGAGTGGTTAAAACTGTGTGCTTATTAAGGTAAAAACACGCTTAAAACTAAGGGCTCTGACAGATTTAACTATACTAGCTTCTATAACAAAGTAGTTTGACGAGTTTAAAAAAAAATATGTGAGCAGATGAGATACTAGTTTATTCTCTTACCAGAACTGCCGCAGCTCATCTCTAAGCTTTGCCCTCCAATCTGGAAGCAAACGGTCCTGCGCTTCTGCCTTTTCCTTACCTGGCATACTTTTCCCCCAAACAGCTTTACTATCCTGGCATTGGAAGAGTATTTTGCATGCATTCTGAAATCCTCAGGGAATGCAACCTTGTGTCAGGTATGATATCAATCAACCTTGGACGGTACTGAAGGATTGGTATTTCTGTTTTATGGGTAGAGAAAGCAAGGCATTGGGGTGTTGCAAGACTTACTCAAATCAGGTTTATCTGTAGCACTGAAGTTTTTGAGGACAGAAGTCCTGCAGGAACACTGTCTTGTAAAGCTTCTCTCCTATTCTAGGAGTAGTGCGTGGACTATGTTTTCAAAACAGAAGGAAGTCTGAGGATATTTTCCTTGCAGCCCTGTATCCTGAAGCATAATGAACTTTATTGTGCTCCTGTCTCAGCACTTCCTCCCATAGCAAAACTGTTAAACAAATGGTCGTATTCGTAGTCCTACTCAGAATACTACGGCTGTAGAGAAAAAAACCTGCTGGTTATATACCTTATTCTTTTTGTAAAGATAAAAATATCTGCGATCTGTGCAGCCATAGTAATTTGGTGAAGGTGTAGAAATGCAGATATTGTAAATAACAAAGGGAAGAAAAATGGGCAGACAAAAATCAGTTTATTTTTTGAGATTTATTCCACATGCACCGTGTGCATGTGGGGTAGCAGACTGTGTTTCTAGATAAGTTTTTTCCTTGTTTATTGTGCACCAGATGGCACAGGCAAGAATATGTGCTTAAGGTACCCCCTCCAGAGCCACCAACCTTACTTGGTAGCCCAGCAGAACTTCAGTGCGGGCAGATTTAGCTTTTCACACCAAATGCAGGCTTGTTGTTCTTCAGAAACAGCGAGCTGTATTTTGGGCAAGTATCACTAGATGTACACAAATACGTGTACATATTTGAATAAAGGGGAGGGAAAGCTAAGTGTGGTTACTAATTACTTAGATTGGCAAGCTTGTTAGCAAAGGACTCTGAACTGTATGCATGAAGAGACGAGAATGCATTTATGTATTTTTCCTCATTATCAGTATTATGTAACCTGATTTCATAAAATCAACACACCTCTGCGACTTCCCCATTTCACCAAATATGGGACAGCCACAGCTATAAACTTAGCAAGAAAATCTGGTTTATACATTTCCAAAATATGAGCATTGGCTTATATTGTAGAATACTCTATACCCTTTAATGTTTGCTTCAGAGAGGACTTTGACATCTCAGAAGACTCCACCTATTAAATTTGATGTGGAATAAATGCACAGGTAACATAGCATTTTACATTTATGCAATACTTTCTGAAGTTGTGTAACTATAGTACACTTACCTGCAGTTAGGTTTACCTTAGTGCCAGGGAGAGCAACATACTGGTACAACTGTACAGCAGGATAGTAAATTTTGGGCAAGGCACTCGGGGAAACCCTGAGTACCAGGGGGTCAACAAAAAGCAGGACCACACACATAAAGGCTCGTGGGACTTATAAATGTCATTTTCTTGGAATGCAAATGATCATTTGCAGGAAGAGGGAGTTAAGCAACAGCTAGCAGGCTTGAAGGGTGGCTGCAAGGAGGCCAAAGCATCTAGACTATACAATGGGTATTTTACAAGTCATTCTGAGGAATTCAGTGGTGTTTGCTGTCTGGGTGAAGTTCCTCTGGGATTAGTCACTGTCTTAAAACTACGTATTTTCCTGGAGGAGGCATTTAAAAGGCACCTCGGCTTCTCTCAGTCTTTTTTCCCTTTTGTCTCTATGACTATCCAGCTGCCAGAGGCTGCTGTTGCAGTCCTCCGAGCGCTACTAACGCTTCTGCAGTGCTGACGGGGCACGGCAATGTGATGAGATAGCAAGTTCGGCGCTCTAGCGAAAAGCACATTTGCTACTTCTCTGCAAAAAAAGTGTAACTTCTTTAAAAAAAAAAAATATATAAAGGCAAAAACTTTTTAACTGTTCTTGCCTTGAACTCCGCCCCCTGCGTGCATGCCCCGGGCCCAGGGAAAGCTCAGACAAAGGAGCAGGCACAGGCACAGCGAAGCTCTTTGTCCGGGGAGCGCCGGGGCTGGCTCTGCTCGCCCGCTAAACCGACGCTTCCAGCCGCCCGCAGCTCCGCTCGCACCGCCGGCAGCGCAGCGCCAACCTGCCGCCGCCCCCTGCGCAGAAGGGGGASAGAAAGGGAGAGAGCGGGGTCCCCCCGTCGCCTGCCCCCCACCAACCTGTTTGAGCTCGTTGGTGAAGTAGAGGAAGGTGACGGCCACGCAGACGGACTGCAGGAGCACGGCGGCGACCAGCACGGCCCCGCAGGTCTGCCCGGGGCTGGGACCGGCCGCGGGCAGCATCATGGCCGGGCAGGGCTCGCCCGAGGCAGCGCTGCGCTCCTGCCCTCCTGCCTCGGCGGGCTTTTCCCTCGGGGGAGGAGCGGGCCGGGCCGGGCCGGGCCGGGCTGGGCTGGGGGGGGGGACTCACCCGCCGCTGTCCCGCGGCGAAGTGCGGCCCCCGGCAGCCCGCCCGCCGCACACCCCGCCCCGCCTGCCCGCCTCCCCGGCAGCCCCGGCCCCGCCGCGGGGAGCGGAGCGGAGCGGGCGGGACCCTGCCTCCCCCCGCCCCGCCCCGCCCGGCCCGGCCCGGCCCGGCCCGCCGAGCCGGGCGGCTGCAGGGTGTGTGTGTGAGGGGGTGCGGGTCCTGCCGGGGCGCCTCCAGCTCCTGCCTGCCCCCCCCGAAGGGGGGCTCGTGTCTCCGAGCATTTGTGTCAGCGTGTCAGAGCAGTTCTGAGCAACCCCTCCGAGCTAGGGAATGGTGGAAATAGGAATTTTTAAAAGAGATGAAGGCTTTGGTTAAGAGTACGGAGAGTTCCCTGACTCCGGGCTGCGTTACCCTTCTCTGTAGCTTCTCCGGTAGAGCTGCCGCATGGCAGAAAGGCGCCTGCGAGCCCAYAACCCGTACCTGGGCCGTGAGCTGCAGCCCAGTGCCGCCGCTGCGGCCTCTCGGGCAGCGCTGCTGCTCCCCCCGGTCACGACATGCTTAACGGCACGGTACGTGGCCGCCAGRTACATTCTGGGCTTTTCTTTATCTGAAGTCTGGGTTTGGTTTTCAAACCTCTAAGACGCCTCCTGGCAAACTTTTCTCCAAACTGTTGAGCCCAGGTAGAAGTTTCCAGAGGCATGCGCATGATTTAGGATGCGTCCAGCGACTTTCACTGCAGTTTTGATACCTTCACCTCACACAGACTGTGGATTATAAGCAACTTCATAATTATCTGCAGATGCTTTAAAATCAGCAGAGGTAGCACCGGTATGGTCTGCTGACAGTGCAGCCATGGAAAATTGGGATTTCAAATCCAAGTGCGGGGACTTGAGTTAGTTCACTGTCACGCTGTTGCTGTGGGGCGGTATGAAATCTGGATGCCCAACAGCCATAACCTGAGTGCTAGGTGGGAGTTCTCAGTACAACTACGGGGCAAAACTAAAACAAAGGTCTCTTYATCTCTCCTGACTATCAAGAAGACCTTTAGAAGATGTAACTGCATTGTATTGAACCATTTACRGGGAAATTTATTGTTTTTTCTTCCATCATAATGTAGCAAAATKATCTGCAAATCCCTGTTTAACGTGGCAGCAGGCAGTTTATTTGTCTGGCTCTTCGTAGCATTCACTCTGTGTGCCAAAACAGTTCAAATCTGTGTAATTCCAACACATATGTCAGATGGGGAGGATTAACATTTTCTTGAAAGTGAGCTCATGAGCTCCTCCTATGACTTCTCAGCAAAGTAAATGTGTCATTTTGGGCTCCTTCTGCTTTGCAGCATCCCAGCCCTTTCTGAGTGGGGCTAGTGGGACTCCCGTTCGCTTTTACTTAATGCAAAGTAGCTCTTTTCATCAGCTTCAGAACAGGAGTTTCTTACAGATTTTAGAATATGCACMAAAGAATCCTACAAAAAAACCTGCCTCCATCCTACTTTGTTTATCATGGTTCATAAATTCCTAAGAAAGGAATTTCGTCTGAGGGAGCCATGTGAAGAGCCAACGAAAAGGTGGTAAATTAACTTGGAGGAAGATTCCTGCCTGCTGAAGAGAGTTTGTGTGGATTTTCATTACAAATGTTCAGGGAGGTCTTACCTCTTTTGCAGGAAGCAAACTTCTTTCAGTGTTTCCTTTCAAAGAGAATAGAAACAAAAGTGAAAGGAAGCCCAGGGCACTATGGAGCACTCTTGTTGTTGTTCACATTTAGGASCTGGTTTTTATTCTGTGTTTTTCCAGCCTCTTCACAGATTTCTCCCCAATCTATGACTTGCAACAGAACTATTTTTGTGGGTAAACATACCAATTCATGAAAGATTTTTCAAGAGCCAGGTACTCATCTTGTAGATGTCTACCAGGCATGATCCRTGTCCCCCTGACCAATCATCTGACATCCTCCACGTATATTCCTTAKGTCTCTGATTTAATACTTTTCTAGTTAGTGCCAGTGTTGTAAGGCAAAATTAATGAAGTTTGTTTTGAAAAAAACAATGAGGAAAACAAGGAAAAAAACCACTCAAATGCGCCTCTTCCACAAATGATCACCTCACATTTCATTCTGAAGTTTTCAGATCTTAAAATATCATTGTACAATGATAAAATGTTTATGGATTTCCACACYGACATAGGATAATACAAGAGTGAAACTCCAACCATTTTCACCATCAAATAYGCTTGAAAATCCTTCTACTTTCAATGCTTGCTTTTCTGCAGTCCATTTTTGTCTTTAATAGATGGAAATTTATACTGAAAGTAATTTGTTTCAAAGGGTCTGAGAGTGTAAAATTACTGTTTTGATGAAACTTTACCGCAGTAAAACTGTGGGGTCGTGACACCAGTGGGAAGGAATGTTGCTAGCACCCGTTTAAACAAAACAAAGATCTGTTCATTTGTGCGGGCTAGGCTGAAGCAGCTCCCCAGCAAAACCTCTGATTCTTCCTGGCTCCTTCATCCTATTAAAGCTTACTCGGTGAACCATTTAATTAGAGATAAACCTTAAGCTGTCTTTTGGACTCAGGATCTGTGATACTTGGCATGTCAAGGARACACCTGGCACTGGACCTGCCGTATCTGAGAACACTTCTCCCCCAGCAGTGTGACTAGTAGGAATCTGTAATGGCTCTGAAAACGTGTAAAAATGAACGGAAGAGTGTCTTGAAAAAGTCCTTACTTCTCTTTCCTCACTGATGGTAGTGATGAGGGCGATAAAGATGTTTTCCGAGGAGGTTCACACGTGCTTATACATCTACTTCTCCCAGTGATGCAGATGGTTGCCATTGCCACTGCTGTCACTCCCTGCCAGCCCCAGCGCAGCAGAGCTGTGCTCGTTTCCCAAGTCAGAGAAAGCGGAGTTGACTTTCTGGTACATAGGAGTTCTCGACATCATTGATTTCTCTGCCGAGCAGCAAAGGAAGTCGTGTTTTTCGTCACAGGTATCAAAACATGTAATTGTAGTGCTGTAGTTGCGGAGAGGGACTTCAGCCATTCTGGAGAGGAGAGCAGCCTCACGGCTGTGCTTTCCAGCCGTAGTGTTCCACCTCCTGGGAGCATGGCTCAGATTGAGCTTTTTGTCACCAAAGATGCTGTGGCCACTTAAGTCTTCCTTCCCAAGCTAACTCCTAACTTAGGTACCAGATTCCCACCAGAAGACACCTGAATGCTTCTGTCGGTTTGGGCTTTGCCACTTCAGCTGTTGGTTCCTACCACGAAGCCGCTGAATACCTGGCTGGAAGAGCACAGGAAGAAATTGCTGTGTCTGCTCTCCTCCCCGAAGGGAAGGGACTGTCTGTGCCCACCTTCGCAGCCACCCAATGCATGCGTGGGGCACTGCCACGCTCTGCTTCAGGGGCACAGGCCAGCTTCATCCCGTCAAGCCTCCCGATTAAGCAGGCACAAAAAGCAGGGTTTGCGGCAGCCAGCGCAGAGTTAACCTCGCACAGTGGTCCTCCTTTTTGCACATGTGCCGGACAGATCACATCTTGGCTCTTGCGGTCTGTTCATTCCTTCGTGGTCCATGCGCCAGATTCAGACCTCATGTTTTACTGTCAGTTGCAAACCATTGCAAATTCATGAGTTAATTGTGATTTATACTGTCATGGGATCAGAACGAGGATCTATTTATCAGTGCAATGCCCTTTTTGCCTATGGTGTTAAATGAACAACAGCAATGGTCTAGCTGGCCCAAAATGCACCTATGAATTAATTTATTCAGACCTGATGTCTCTCTCTCAATGCCCCAAGCAGTGGATTTGGTAAATAGAGCAGGGAATATATGTGCATACGCATGCCACACTCATTTGCAATAATGCTGTAGCATTAGCACTCTAGATCTAACTTTGGATCTCTCTTTAGTTGACAAAATACTTAATTTTTTGCCTGTTAATGTACTGTACATATTTTAAGCTTTTTCATTATGTCAGTTATATAGTGGTACTTTCAACAGTATAGTGTCCTTTATGAGCACTCTTCATCTTTAAGAGAATTAGTACTTCTATAGCTTTCTACAAAATGTTTGTACTTATTTCTTGAGTGCAACAGGAGCAGTGGCAGCAGTATTCTCCAGATTTGTACACCTTCACAAGATCATTAACCATGGATTTGAGGTTTGTTGGCAGCATCTCCGGAAACTCAACTCTTTTGCTTTACGCTGTCCTGGGCAACCGACCTGGTTTATTAAGTTGGTGTAGCTTAAAAAGGAAAGAGCACCTTCCTGATGTTAAACTTCCCTGTGAGTTTTGGTAAAACTCCAGCCTTGGGCTGCGGTGCTGTGGATGGTACCTGCTCCTCTGACATTCGCTGGCTGAGCCACACGCCAGGGACTGTCACCACGCATGTCCCAGCAAATAACCTAGATGTTACTCAGCGAATCAGTGCAATTAGTTTTACTGGGGTGCCTTGGTCCAAAATACCTTGTCGTGTTTTTTAATGTAAATGGTTTATATGTCACCATTTTAATTATTATTTGTAGTGCTGCAACTCAGAATTTCAGTTCCATGGGTAAGTCTCACATTTCAAAATTTCTGTTTGTCTTAGAGTGAAAGATTTTGGTTAAAGGAAAGTTTCAAAAACCTTCATTTTGGGATAGTTGAAATGGCTTTATCATTAGAATAACACATWTATCCATTGTAAGGGCTATATGGCTATACTTTCCTTTACATCCCTCAAGATCACTAAGGTAGAAGCAACTCATTTCAGCTGCAGATCCCAAGGCTGGATCTGGCCATGCGGCTGTTATCTTTTTACGTGACCAGACTTGTGTGAAGCACTAGATGATGCTAAGGGCCCCTTGCTAAGGGAGTGAAGGGGATCTTTAAAGCTGCTTTTAAGTATTTCTCTATRTTATATTAACAAAATGACAGTGCTGAATGTGCTGGTTTTGGCTGGGACAGAGTTAATTTTCTTCACAGTAGCTCGCATGTGGTTATGTTTTGGATTTGTGCTGAAAACAGGGTTGATAATACAGAGATGTTTTTGTTATTGCTGAGCAGGGCTTACACAGAGCCGAGGCCTTTTCTGCTCTTCACCCCACCCCACCAGCGAGCAGGCTGGGGGGGCACAAGGAGTTGGGAGGGGACACAGCCGGGACAGCTGACCCCAACTGACCCAAGGGATGTCCCACACCATATGGCGTCACGCTCAGCACATAAAGCTGGGGGAAGAAGGAGGAAGGGGGGGACGTTCGGAGTGATGGCGTTTGTCTTCCCAAGTCACCGTTACGCGTGATGGAGCCCGGCTGTCCTGGGGATGGCTGAACACCTGCCTGCCCATGGGAAGGAGTGAATGAATTCCTTGTTTTGCTTTGCTTGTGTGCGCGGCTTTTGCTTTCCCTATTAAACTGTCTTTATCTCAACCCAGGAGTTTTCTCACTTTTACCCTTCGAKTCTCTCCCCCRTCCCACCGGGGAGAAGTGAGCGAGCGGCCGTGTGGGGCTTGGCTGCCGGCTGGGGTTAAACCAYGACATTGAAACAGGTTCATTGCAGCCCCAGCTCTGGGGGAAGCTGGGAGGAAATCCATAACACACCTAGCTGCCTCTGCAACGTTTCAGAAAGAGGAAGAATTGTCCCTGGCACATAGCAAAGCCTTGCTAAGCAATCAGCTTAAGCCCTGAAGCRTGAAATTTGATTATCTTTACCATAGGTGAGTGCTTTTAACCTCCACTGAAAAGGGAAGACAAATATTTCTCTTTAGGGGGCCAGATATGTATGCAAAGAAACGACTTTTTTGGAAGCTTCTTCATGGTAAAGCATCTGTCACATATCTGTCTGTCTTTGCCTGGGCTACAGTTTTCTCCTGGGAGAGATTAAAAGCAATACACAAAGCTGTAGGYAGAGAACTGAATGAGCTTTCTGCTTCCTCACTGAGGGAACCTGCCATTTGCCCTCCCCTGTGCTATCTGCATTGCGGCTGGGGCTCCTGCTCGGATGTGTTCTCCCAACAAAATGCTGTGGGTGCGGAGGAAAYGGGGAGAAGCAGCTGAAACCCCTTCCCTGTTCCTGTAACTAGTAAAAAAGGGCATAATGGATTGGACCGTATATCTGTATTATACTAATTGGATGGACTGTTTTCTCTCTTGTGATTGAAAAAACATGAAGTTAAATTCTCAGCTCTGTTCAGCAGAATCTGTTTTCCTGTAGTCTTGGTTTGTCTTGGTCTACAACATATTTAATCCGTATTGAGTACGTGTGGATTTGTTTTTGTATTTATACCAGCACAGCCACCATGAGGATATACTAATGAAAGTGGGAAATAGGTTTGTTTGCATTTGCATCTACTCATCTATGCATCTATAGCAAGAGCACCATGTCATATAAGGCGATACCCATTGCTGTGTGTACACTTTCGGGGTTTATTCACTCTGTGTCCTACTGCTGTGGAGGTTTTGGGACTGCTTTGTTCTGGGGAGTGATTTTGGTARCGAGTGAAGTGGACACTGCATATACTGGTCTCTGTTTGCATTAGCCTCGACACAGACACTGGGAACTATTGTGGACTGCTCTGATCCGTGGCATGTGGATCTGGCTCCTGGATGATTGCTGAAGTGCTGCGTACTTCAGTTTAGATACTAATTATTTTAAGACACAAAGGGTTTTCCACCATTTCTTTTATGCCTATTGAAAGACTTTATGCCMGTAGGTAGAAAGACTCGTCTGTTCAGTCTTTCATGCTGTGTGATTAGTATAAAAAATAGGCGATAACAGGAAGAGAATGTGGCCACGAATATTGTAGCTATTTAGCCCTGAGTGAGGGACATGGAGGRCTTTCTGGGAGCGGGGTGTAGTGACTCTCACTCAGGAAACACTTTTAAATCCKTCGGTGTGGTGGTACCTGCATGGTTCTTTTCAGATTAACAGCTGTGAATTCTGGGGGGCTGCGAGAGCTCAGGGACTACCCAGGTTAGTCAGGGCTAGACCAGGCTGTCCAGAGCATTAGAGGGAAACTTCAGAGGCTGGTGAGCAGGAAACACATGGCAGTGAAGTCACTACAAGACTGGCAGAACTTGAATTACTTGTGCAGTTTGCTGGGTTATCAATTAGTTGAAGCAAAGCTGAAAGGAAACACTGGCTTCGGTGAACATGCCAATGATATCACGGTGGTGATAAAAAACACACACACTTTTATGTTATAGAAGGTATTGCATAAATGTCATGCAAACATTATAATGGAGTTTTGTGTATCTGGGTCTTTGGTGGCCGGTTTGTATTTTCAGTGACACGAGCAGCAAAGGCATTTTCCTTCTGTCCTGAAAAATTGGTCATTATATAGTGGGGAGCAGAAGTTCCCCATAGCTACTGGCAAACAGAGTATTGAAACAGCTCTGTGGCCAGATTGCCACAGGGATGGAGCCTTAATTGGTCTGGTGGTGTTTACAGATGGCAAATTTTGCCAGGTGCAAGATGTTTTCTTGGGCTTGTACGGCACTGAAACTCAGTAAACAGAAACGGCTTGAGGAAGAATAGAAAGCAAAGCTGTCTCCTGGGTCAATATGCGTTTTAGTTTCATCATTCCTACTCCAAAGTTGTGTAATATTTAACTGAAAAAACATTTATAACTGTAACAATATTTAACTAAAAGTAAACTGCAGYGTACTTCACTGAGCTGCAGTATATTTACTCTTGGGGTAAGTTTTTCGCTTTTCCTTACTCAAATTTTTCAAGTTAAACTCAAGCTGACATCGATTTGCAAAACAAGAACTTGAGTGTCTGGGAATAAAAACCATATAACAAACACTTYCCTAGCCTCTTCAAAGCAGGATTTCCTTATTTACTTGGGAAGGAAGTTGGAAAAGATTCCTGACAATAAATAGCTAATGTAAAATATCTTAAAGTGGAGAACATAGCATTTTTTTAAAAAATCAGTGGTTTAGAGCTGTGACAATGACAGTGATTGCTGTAWGCAACCCAGTACCTCATCCTGAACAACCCACAGCACTTGTTTTTTCCCATTAATTTTTAGCTAGCACTGAGATGTGAGTTAATACAGGAGTAGTCCACCAAGCAAACCCTGGAGACTTTTTCATATCTCGGCAAGCAAAACATTCCCAACTTGTTTATTCAACTTTGTTCAGTCATTACTCTTATTTGTCTGAACACCACAACAATAACACCACAACAATATCAGCAGATCAACTACTACTCTGGTCACACAGAGTTGTTAAGTAATTTATTAACTAGAAAGTTTATTCAGGTAATGCAAATAAAGTCCATTTGAAAACAAAATGTAAGATGTCAACACTTCGAAGGAAAGCGGCTTCACAAAGGTGCTTTGAGTCCTATCAAAGGACTTCTTTTACCCCAGGTTTCTCCTCAGACCAGAGTGCACAGGATTCAGGAATMCCTATAATTTCAGATGGTGCTTCCAAGTGGATTTTTAGGGTTGTTGAGTCTTTCTATAGCTGGCAATAGGAGCTCCTTGGCTGCTGTCCTCACCTTACCGCAGGCACGATTTCTGAATCGGGGCAAGAAGAGATGACCAGGTCATGCAATGGGAGGGAGAGGCGATGAGAGGTAACACGAGGGTGTGTGCCAGGGTCCTGCGGTGGGGAAGGTCTGGAGGCTTTGCAAATCCCTGCTGCCCCCATGTCTGCAGAGAAGCCAGGCAAGCCTTGTAACCCCTCGGACCCCCGGGGGGTTACAAGGGGGTAAAGCACGTGCTTGTTTTACCAAGGTTTCCTTTGCAGCCAGGGCAGCTGCAGTGCCCGGCCGGTCCTTCCCGTGCTGTGCTGGAGCTGACCAGGGCCACCATGCAAAGACAGATCAGAGAAGAAGGTAAAAAACACTTTTTAAAAAGTTTGTGTTGATTCTSGGTGTTCTGGGAGCTGTTTCACAGCAGGGACACCAAACCGTTGCAGGGACACAGCTGAAAGCATGGCAAACTGCATAAGGGCAGCAAAGGATGGGAGGAAACACTTAAAACAGTTTTTCTGCCAAAGAAAATGTCCGTATGATGATCTCATCTCGATATAGTTGACCTTTGTGAAGGCCSAGCTCCTAGAGTTTATAAAGGTTCTTAGATGTCATAAGGAAAAGAAAAAAAAAATTCAGATTTTACAGTGAAGGAGGAAAGATTAGAAATACACCAAAGGCATGTCCTGGAGGTTCAAACATAAACCCAGATATTAAGGGAATCCAGACTTGCCTGTAAAATGTTTCGCAATAGTAAAACCATTTCAAAACTTTTTACTGATGAGTGTTGAAAACTTGTGTTGGCAGAATCAGTGCATGAGATTGCCACGGAGGAGGCTGTGGAGGATGTTTGTGTCCTTATTAAAGATACATGGACATACATAGATAGATATGGAGAAGCACAGCTTGAAGTCTAYGTTGCATGTCGATACTACCTGGCTGGGTAGAACGTTGCACTCCTTTAATCTCCTCTTCTGGATAATTTTGGATTGTGAGTATATACCGGTTAAGCTGGTTAAGGACTTGTGGAGTTTGGGATTAGAAAAAATTGGAAATGGTGCAACAGAATGCTTACGTGGAAAAATTAAATACAAGAGTAATTTCTTTATAACTAGGAAGAATTATCACCAAAAGGCACTTGAAAAATAACTGATGACTGCAATCAGCCAGTAAAATAGTTCTTCAGCACAGCTAGATTGTAAAACTACTTCCATGACTGACTTAATTAAAACAATTACCCAGGGGCTTGCCTTGGCTTAAAATAATATGTTCCTTTCTATGACTTTTGGAGGCAGCTGAACTTGATTTCCTTGGCTTCTATAAGGCTACAGTCCAGTAATATATTTGGCACAATTAGGTCCTTAATCACCTAGAGAAGAAATATCACTACCTAACAGCATACCTCTCAGCAGAGAGCCATTCCCAGCACAGAGAGTATTCTGGTGGCAGACAGTAGCACTGAAACGGCATGGCCTCATGCAAAAAAGAGCGACTCAAGGGCTCAATTTTAAAAAGTGCACCTTAATGTTGCAGGTGCAATTTTGTGAAAGAAAAACACCGGGGGACGATGATATGGCATCACAGAAGTAACTGCTCCCTCTCAACCAGCTGCTGTTGGCGTCAGTGGTAGGGGCGGGGTGTGATAATCGGCTAGGATAYGGTACCCATACATACAGACAAAGCACAACTGGTGAATGATGCTTATGAGACATGCAGTGCGGTGTTAGATGTGTTCACCCCTTCTCAAAGTAAAAAGCCCCGCTTCGTGCTTGCTCCTTCTTGCTCCTGGCCCCATGATCTTGCTGTTTACCTTGGATCAGCTGTGGTGCTCATCAGAGCCAGTACAGCTCATTAACCCAGCAAAAAGCCAGATAGTTATCTTCTGGGCTAGCCACAAGGCCTGGCTTAGTGAAGAGCCCAGCAAGCCCAGGGCTGTGGAAGGAGAGGTGGGAGCCAGTGCCCGGGGCGAGGAGGACCCGTCCCTGGCCATGAGATGGGCTCAGCTGCCCGTCCAGCGTCAGCCTGAGCTACTCCAGCGTCTGTTTGTCAGTGCAGAGGTTCAATCTGGCTCGTCTCCAGTCTCTGGTTTCAAGTTGATACTTTTGAGAAAAAAAGAAGACTCAGTGAATGGCTTTCTATTCAACCCTGTTATAAATTTTTATGGAGTATTTTCAGGCTGCTGAAACTCACCTGTCAAACAGATTCGTGGGAAGGGTCTGCCTAATGCTTATCTGTTACGAAATATTCATTTTGGAAAAGAACTACTATTTATGAGAAAGACAATACTCACTTCCTCCAGAGGGATTTGGGGGGGGGGGGGGGGTGTGTGTTTGCTTTCATTTTCTTTGTGACCACCAGTTTCTGGTTTAGCAGTGCTTTTCCACGAAGAAAGTTGTGAATGAAGCCTCCGTTGAACCTGCTTTCTGTTTCTGCAACCAGGTACGTTTTGAGGTGCCTCCCAGGCACTAGGACAGTATGTCCATGCCATAGCACCTTCCGGGAGGTCTCGTCTAGGGCCAAGCAAGGGGTCGGTCAGACACAGCTTGAGAGACATCATCAACAGCTTCTCCGACGTGGTGGCTTGACCGTCCCAATGGCAATATCAGTTTACAGCTCCCAGCCCCTTTTCAACCAGGTTTGAAAGAAATCTTCTTCAGTTCCCAAGTCGGGTTCATGGTGTGGTAACACGAAGAGTTTCGCTGATGTATTTAAGGGACAAGGTGGCGGAGGGCAGCACGAGAAGCCTTCATCCAAGGCTGTGGCCTGAGCTCCCCTTTGATGAAAGGAYGGGCTGGGGGCACGGGTCAGTCATTCACACACCTCCTTCCACCGCGGCTTCCGAACCAGCTTTACACTACGCTGACGTTACTCCCTGCCAGTGCTCAGCTGTGTAARGCATATTTGCCTTATTTAGGGAAACACAGGCCCTTCTTCCCTGTAATGTATTTTAGAGAGAGAGGTGGAAAGTGGAGCTGGGGAAACGCATCTCATGGCTTAATTGTGAATATCGTGAGGTAGCTGTGAATTTTAAATAGAGAGATCTTCTGAGCTTAGCTCTTAAAATAGGACACACAGGACCTTTGAACTCAGTTATCAACTAAATAGGAGAACGGGGCATGAAATTACAATGTTAATTTGAGCAGTGAGACTACTATATAGCTCACCGTGTTTGCCAGTGCTACAGTTCTGCTGATTGCTGATGGATACGCCAATTTTATTTTAAATTAGAGGATAGCAGAAGACAATGAGTTGCCGTCATAAATCTAGACGGAAGGGTTATCAGGGTTGCTTCCATCAGGATTGCCCAAGAGGAGGGAGCACGCTGGAGATATTGGGAGTGGACACCCAAAGAGTACACAGCTCTGCACACACCTATATTTCCTTTTCGACACGTTTACCACCACTACCTCCCTGTCACAAGGAAGAGGTGCTTTTTCTAATTTTCTATCAGTTAAAACTGATGAACGGTTCACAAGGAACGGATACTCGTTTAGAGAGCCCTTTTTTTGCAGCTTKCCTGCGGAACCTATTATTAAACAGCAATTTCCTTGTCTTTACAAGACATTCATAGGGTGGAAGTTAGAAATATTTTATAAATATTCCATACATAGCCTGTTTTTTTTGTGGTCATATCCTCTTTCCTTGCTCAGAAATCTTTTCCAGGGTCACTTGAGGATGTAACTGAAGATGCACAGCAGCTCTCCCTTCCTGCCATGCCTGCAGAAGTCTCAGATTTGCCACCTATGTTCACATTCAGAGTGAGTCAAATTCTTTGGGAAAGAATTACACACATTCCTGAAAACTGATATGTACAGGTATGGCAAATCGGATGGATCCTGGAAGTGCCTGACTGCCTATGTGCCTATTGCATAAGCATGCTTATATTGTGTAAGTGCTTATATTTCTAGCCTGAAAATTATAAACAGAAAAACAGTGTTTCTAGTAGTAATCGGTTTGTTTTCTTGTGCTTGTCTTGGGTTGTGACATGGCTACGTAGGCATTTATTCCAAAGGGAGCACAATAGTTGGATGGGGATAGCAGAGATTGCAGATAATATGCTTACAAATCATTAGCAAGACAATGCAGTAAAGCCCTTGAAGTTTCCCACAAAGAGTTCAACGTCCCTGGGTTAACCAAGGTACGTAAATATGCACGGAGAGCAGGGCGAGGGCTGGGGTCTGAGCCTGGAGGAGGGCTACGGCAGCGGGAGATGGAAGCTGGAATGCAGGAAAGTTTTGGTAAGAAGGAAAGCAGAGGTGAGCACATTGTTTGTAAAAATTCCCTTTTCAAGCACTGCTTCCTGCCTGCAGATTGGGCACCCTGTTGTTTTGAAAGAACTGAGTCAAGTCCCAGTATTTACAAGGCTGCAGCTCCTGAGGTGGTTTTGATGCTTCATCTGATTAAGCACACAGAGGAATCCCCTTCCCTCCCCCAAACAAGTGCCTACTGCCCTGCCTCCGCTGTCGGCTCCGTAGGAACAGGCTCCTGTTAAAACAGGACCAATGTAGATGTGAACCCAGATTCAAGTCCCAGTGTAGATTAGCARTGCTTCGTCTCTGCTAAGTGTGTCCCTGATGCCGGTCTCTAATCCCCATCATCACAAACAGCATTGCAGAAAGAACAAGAGCAACACAGAGAGTTGCAGGAATCAGGTTGATTTTGTTGCCTTTGGGAATTTTAGCCCCGAATCTGCCACAAGAAAAAAGAGCTGGGAGAATTTGGTGCAACCACCCAACAAGTTGCTTTGGATTTTAAGTATCTTTGTGTTAAAAGTGAATCAGTTTTGTTCAATACTGAATCTTTTTGAAGGTTAGAGGCACTGAATTCACAGAAGTATCATTGCCTTACTCAGGAAAGAACTGTTGCACATCAGAATAAATTTAACGACCTCTTTCCTTCTTTTGGAAGTCTCTGCTTCAATCAGAGAGGTAATATTGCCAGCCAGCTGACTGCCAGGGGCTCCGGATTATGGTTCTTAAAATGCAATACAGGAAGTCTCCAGAATTTCATAAATGTTCCCGAGGCAAGATCTGTAGGAAAAAGCAATAACTTCTGCTTCATTTGCACTTTCTAAATCAAAACAAGCCCCCGAAGGGTAAATTGCATTCCTCATTCGTTATCCTGGTTTGCTGTCTGTCTGACTTAGGCTGTGTCTGATCCTCCCGGCCACGCAACGGTTTTAAATCCGGAGACTTGTACRTGAACAAAGCGGTTCAATGATGCTCTACATGAAAACATGACCTGCAAGTGTACAATGAGTGGGAGTTGTGTCTTCAGTCTGACATTTAAGCTGCTGGCGCTTGCCTGCATCCCGCTAGAAAGAAGTTTATGAGTTACTGGTTCTGTCTATTCCCCTCCTTAGAGCCAGTCCAGGTGTAACGTGTTATATGAGGCGAGCCTCCAGAGTCCGACAGCTCTTCTCGCTGCTCATGATGGAGTGCGTGGAGAGAGAAAAAAATTCCCTCTGACCTTAYGATTTCATGGCTAGATCTGGCTGAAGGCTGAATGGCAGCATCCTCCCCGGCGCRACAGGCTGCCAGGTCCCCAAAGGTCTGAAGAGAACATCTGGCGTTCCCCTCCATTGCTTTTGGGTTTTTCTGAGCTCTGAACTTCTTATTACAATTTTTAGGGCTGGAAACTTACTTTTGTTTTCTTTAACAAGTATACATTTATTAATCAATGCTTGATTATTCACCTATTTCTGTGAGGTGGTGTTGCTGTAGACAGTAAACTGCATCAAACTGATGGGGGTGTGTGGTCCAGGGAGAGAGCTGCCAGCCCAGAGCTCCTGAGAGCTACGCTGGGCTCTTCGTCCGGATTTCTTCTCTGACTTTAGCCAAACCATTCAGCCTTTCTACCGCAGTGTGTCCCTGTCTTCAGGGGGAAGAAATCTCAGCACCCATCTCCCCCACAGGCGGGTTATGAAGAATTCATGCCTGAAGAGCACTTTGTGAGAATTGACTTTTAAGACTGAATTATTGATGCCTTGACAAACCTCTGCTTTTTTGCACAGGGAAGGAATGTCATGAGAAACAGATTACTTAAAAACTGTACTGATCAGATAATCCTTGCACATGGTGCTGCTCCAGACTTAAAATCTCCAGGTCTGCATAGGTATAGAGGTTATGAATGAATGCACACTTCTATCTAAATATACATATATTTGAATACCTTGACACAGCCTAATTCCTACCAGTCTACAGTAGTCCTGGGTTTTAGCAAAAATTTAGCAAAATTTTGTTTATTGTGCTTTTAATACTCTGAATAACACTAATTCCCAGACGGAGTGCTACTGTAGTTGAACCATTTATCTGTTCTGCATATAAGATACCCAGTATTAACGTTTCTTAACATAGACAATATATTTTTCAAGTGAATGCAGTTCGCTATTTGGTAAGCACGTAGCTCTCCAAAATCCCCGTCAGGTTACTTTGTTGTTTCTGACAGCCTGGAGCAGAGGCTTGATGTATGTTCAATGTGTATTTACACTCACCTGTAGACTTTGCAGTTCTTGCAAGATCTATTGTGTTCACCTTTTTGTTTTTCTCAGATTCATGTAGGTAGAAGGTGTAATGTCCAAGCTGGCTTCCAAAGTTTCCCACCTGATTTCTGGTCCTTGGTGGAGTCTCAGCAGTTACAGCAGAGTGCCAAAGTGTTGTAAAGGTAAGAGAAAGGGAGCAGGGTTTAAGTGTTGGGTGATCTGGGACAAGATATATATCTTCTGAACAGAAGTGTCAGGTGCAGGAAGCATTAGCTCAAGTAAATATAAAGGCCTTAGCTTGTGTTCCGCTTAAGACACTATGAATTAATCTAACAGTATCAATGCTGCCAAATCTGTATAGCTGCAGAAGGATCCGTGCTTTACCCTGACACAGGCAGCATCAGCAGAAAGGTCAGCCGGTGGTCAGCTTCATGATTCACTCGTTCATCAGCACAAAGCTAAGTGCTTCCAGAGGCTGAACTTTTGTGCCCCAAGGAGCATTTTTAAGGTATGTGTTATCTATTTGTGAAATCCAGTTTTCAAAAGGCAAAATATGTATTTCTGAAGCATTTCTTCCTAGTCATGRTAATTTAACATTCCTGCGACTCAGTTCAGAGTTGTGAGTGCACCGAGCGGAGGGAACACAGCCTGATGCTTGGGCTGTGCCCTTGGCAGCTAAAATAATCCAGTCATGACTTGCAAGCTAAGTGTTATGAAATCACTGATACTGGATAAACAYGGAACATCTGGCTTTCATCCCTCATAACACCATCTTTTTGACTGGAAAGAAGTGCTYGCAGTACCACTGGTCTGAAGATGGCAAAGTAAACGTACAAGTGTGTGAAGATGCTCACAGACCTCTGCGCTTGAGCCAGCAGCAGGTAATCGCGCCGAGACGCAGGCGGTCCCTGCAGAAATCGCAGAACTGACCCAGAGGCACGTTTTGTGCTTRGAGACTCACCCAGCTAATGGGAATATCTATCGCCCAGCCAGGGCGAAATGTCCCACCCTTCAGGARCTGGTCTTCAGTAATACAATGAGGGATCTATTGGAACGAGCAACACCTATTGCAATGTTAGGGTGCAACCTCGCACTAAAGCAAAGTCAAACTAATGGCTTGTTGATGCTGAAAAGGGACTGTCCTGTCACTCAGCTGCTTGCTCCCTCTGTTTCCCTTGAACTAACACTCACCTGTCCTTGCCCTGGGCCAGGCCACAGAGCAAAACAGGAATTAAAAACAACTCCACGTACACAGAGAATAAATTTTTTGGCAGTTTGCTCCCTGACTGGAGTTTCCCCAAATGTTTTGTTTTTACAGCTGATGGGTTTGAAATATGTGCGAGTGTCTTTGGGACCACGCATTGGATGTGATCCTGCCCTCATTCCAGTTCACAGCAAAAGCCACATGAACTGCAGCAGGAACAGGCTTGTTTTATGGCTTACAGCTTGGAAATACTGTACTCAACRCAGCGTGGCCTTCCAAAACTGGAGTAATCGACAGCATCATTGTAGTGTTTTGTTAGGTTAGATGGCCAAATAATCTGTGGAGAAGCCAAATACAGACATGTTTTCTTTATAGTTAGTAAAAATGCTTAAAAAAAACTGGTGAAGAGCTGCCARATTTTTGGTACTCAGAACATAATGCACATGCAGTAGAGTCAACTGTCTGCTGGCATAAAGGGGTGAAACTCTCTCAAAGTTAGTAGAAATATTTCAGATAGCAGGGAATTTGCCCAGCTCTGTTTCAGCTGCTGCCATGCAAAGCCCTGGAGAATCAGGCTTTCTCCAAAGAAACTGTGTAAGCTGTGAAGTGTCAATAAGTAGGAATACCTATTTATTCTATCTTCAAACAAAAAGTGCATAGGACTCAGATGGATGAGCAAATTAGTATGCYTAATGAATGTTAGCAGTTTTGAAGTTATTTACTCTGGCTGGACTTGTAGATCAAACAGGAGAAAACCCAMCTTGGCTTAAAATTCAAGGAAAAGTACTTATCTTTTTATTTATTCCACCTTGCAACTCTGATGGACTAAAAAAAAAAGCTCTGGTAATGTCTGTGTGTATTTGTCTACGCCCATAAAGATAATCTTAGCCCTAGAGGGCTTACAGTCAAGATCGTTACCTTGCAGCTCCTTGTGTACATAAAAACTGCTGTGTAGCCAATTGAAATAGTGTGATAGTTCACCTCTGCATGTACTTGCAGGATTGATATCTTAAAAAAAACAGCTGGCACAGATAATAAAATCTGTTGCTGCTGTTGGGTTTGTAGGAAGGTCTTTCTGTTTYAAAAGCCTTTACTAATTGCACCTGTAATCACAGAAGAATCTTCTAGTARTGCATCTTCAGACAAATGTAGGGAATGGAGAAGTGCACTTGGCAAGGTGGCTCCATCTGATCCTATTCCTCCCTGATAAGTCTGCTTACAAGCTTTCTCACACTTGTGTGAATGTGGAAGGGGGATACTGTGGCTCCAGTCCCTCCTGACATTTTCAATGCATTTCCCAGGCCTGTTTTTCCATCCTGCAGTGTAAAATTAATTTTGGCAAAATCCTGAGTGAATTAAACTGCAACACAGTGATGTCCTTCTTCAAGTCATATTTGCTGTCTGCCTGATTTATGTTGAAAAGAGGCACTTGGGCATGCCAATTATCCTGTCTTTTATTTGCCTTGTGCATTGAGCCTTTGGCTACTAGAATTAAACTGGAAAATGCAATTAAAAGCATTAGCTGTAGCAAACATACCACAAAATATCATTATATGCTTGACAATGTTCTTCTTCATATTGTTAATCCCTGCAGATCTACCTGTGCTATTAGATTTCATATATGGATTTTATTTTTCTCAAAAGACTACATTAATTGGAACGAGCAAGTTGCATGCCTAATTGCATAAGTAAAAAAAAGGAAGATGTCACCATACTGGAAAACCTCACCTGACTTTTCTTGGTGAATATGGTCTGAACTTGAATTGAGAAGACATTGTTCAAGCTTCAAAATGTTTGTGGATACCTAGACAATGTTATTAGATAAAGTTTTTAGATAAACAAGTGTTTGGCTTGGTGCACCATGGAAATTATTGTGTATAAACAAAGTTGTCTTCAACTGTGATGAAAAGTACCGAGGGGAAGCTCCGGTGATAGTGATCTGGGCAGATCCTTCCTACCTGCACACCTCAGCAGGGAGCACAGGCTTGTGAGCCACGCTGGTGATATCCTCCGAGGAGCAAACTTAGGTAAGGGGAGCGCGAATGTTCCTCGCTCTTCATTCCCAAATTAAAATAAATGATCAAAGAAAAACAATATTCTCACGCAGAATGTAGTTACAGTAAGTTGGAAAGCCAGGAAATGCACTGCTGTTAACACAGCACTCAAATTCCTGTGGTTATTTCCCTGTGAAAATATTTTGGAAAGAAAAAAGATAAAAAAGCCTGAAATAGTATTAATGGTGCAAGCTCAGGTTATTTGCCTTATCAGTGAGCCTGAGAATCCAAGAATGCTTAATGCCAGTGCCTCTAAAACCATTGAGCTTTATGGCCTTCTTTATGGTGAGAATGTATATTAGAGTCGTATGAATTGCTCACAAAACGCTTTAAAAATACATCTCTCTYAACCTCTGGTAGATACACACCATTGCAAGAGAGACTTGCTGCCTCTTTATTGCAAAGAYCTCACAGAAATCCCTGTCACCCTCAGTTTAAACCTTCTCTCTACCTGTGGCTGCCACCGAGAAAGGGTTTCCATAGAAAACAAAAATGTCTAGAGCACGAAGAGGTACATGCAGGAGAAGCAAAAGGGTAAGAAAGAAAGATGACTCCGGAGAAGTCAAGCTCTGTGGTGACATATCTGCATCTCCAGTTAGGTGATGAAAGACAGGCTGGCACCTCCGCAGAGTTAAAACAGATCAGGCTGGAAAAAGGTGACACTTTAATTAGCCAGGGCCTGCATTGCCAGCCCTGCATGCAAACCTGTTAAATACCTGACACATTAAATCCCAACAATAATAAAAAGCTGAAATTACAGGCATAAAGTGGAAGAACAGTGTTTTTAAGACTGGTAGTGTCAGGAGTGGTGATATCTCTGACTGTGGGTTGYTTGATTGCAACATTTTACCCCTTCTTGTTAGTGCTGATAAGGGTTGTAAAAGAGTGTATAAAACCAGGAAACTTTGCCCGGCTGGACTCATTTCACTTAATGATTATTGCTCAAGATGGATCAGAGAGAAAACATAAACAAAACTTTCTACGCTCAGGGAAAACGAAACTTCCGATACATAGGATACTTCAAAGCACGTAAAAGTACTCTTTTCCTTAATTGTAAGGGACTTGGTTTTGGCTGGTGAAACCTGGATACCTCTAGCAAGGTTTTGCTAAAGAGCAAAACTACCCTGATCTGCACTAGTTCCTRACATTTCCCAAGATTTCTTTTTAACGGCTTTGTCAGAGTGATGCTGCCCTCTCCTTCGCGGCGGCTGCAGAAGGGCACGGCGCTCAGGCTGAGTCAGAAAACAGGCAGGGCGTGTTGGCCAACCGCCTTCCTTATTAGTTATGAGCAGCAGACGCGTTTAATATTTGAAGCACTCTTTACTGAAACCACACTGGCTCATTTCTTTTCAAACATTTCAGGGAACRGGAAACAAGCCGAGTGGCGGGGCAGAGCCGGTAAGGGACAGCAGTCCCGTGTTCTTCTTTCCTTGGCTGATTAATTTATTGATCTTGCGGAGAGCACCAAGTCTGAAAGTTTTGACCTTACCTACCTGTGTTGCAGTTTGCCTATTCAGAAGAGTATAGTAACATCCCATTTATGCCAGGTTGGTTTGTTCCAGCTACTGCTCTCCTTGCTCTGGTGTCGGAGGCTCCTTCACCAGCACTTTAGATGAAGCAACCGTAAATACGTGGGCCAAAGTTTTATAATCTGAGTTAGTTGTATCCCTATTCAAAGCTCACTGTGACAAAGCTCGAGAGACGCTGGGTGCTCACAGACCTTTACGGCTGGGGCAGCGGCAACCCGCTGCTGGGGTCTCRGGGCTTGCTCTCCATCAGCCGTGGGCCTGGAGCTCCTTAGGACATCGGTCTCTCTGTTGGCTGCAGCAGACTGTAGTTAAGGTCCTAAAATGCCAATATGACAGTCATCTCATTTCTTCCTTACTAAATAGCTAAGTCTCCTCAGCTGCTGTGAGGAGTAGAATTATTTTCAGAGGACTCTCCATGCTCCCAAGCCTGCAGCAGCTTGGGTGTTGTAGGAACGTTGTCAAGGAAGAAAATAGCAAACCTGCTCAGTTAGTGCAAGTGCCAGCTCACGACGGCGTGTTTATGTACTGAAATCCTTACCTGAATAAACACCGCTGACACTCTGGTGAACTGGTGGCGGATTGTGCGATGCCCTGCACGGGCAGGCTATAGAAATCATATAGTTCARGTGGAAGGCATGCAGCTGAGTGCCGGGCTAGTCGTGAATCCCGGCCTGTGCCTGCTCCAACTCCATTCGGGAGCAGCAGAGGGGCTCCCCAGGCTGCAAACTAGCTGTTTTGATTAAATTCACAATCTCTTCCTGCAAGCCTAAATGAGTAAACGCCCTCATTGTTTTGTCTCACCCTTTCATGAGGAGCTGGCGCACACCCAGGCACTGTTCGGGAGAGAAAGGAGAAGTGACACAAGCGGTGGAATTCCCCACAGCCCTACCTGGGAGCCAACAGCCGCCCCGGCCCCGCCGAGGGCTGGCTCTGCCCACGGGAGAGCCGCTGCTGCCAGGGCTAGTGGAGGCATGAAAGTTTAGCCCAGCTGATCTCCAACCCTTGCTGGTTTTGTTGCTKTTTAAACTTTCCTCTCCCCCCCTCACCTGCCCTCCTTCCCAYGCAGTGAAGATCCCCTGGCTCCCGAGACGTTACTTGGGGAAAGGATGAGGTATTAACAGGAAAAGCACCTTCTGCTTTAATTTGTTTTTCATCTGGAAAATAAGTGACTGCAGAATTTCATTATGGATCCTGACACATATTAGCTTTTAAYGATTTCTGTGCCCTGATTGATTTGGAAGTTGAAAGATAGTTGGTTTTGCTCCCAGCTCCAGCTCTGGAAACTGAGATTGGGCCAAGCTGAGTTGCTTGGATGCYTGCAAGTAAACTTTGGTGACTCCTRTCACCAAAGACGAAGAGGTGCYGAGTTAACCCTGCTGCCCTTAACTGATTACAGGTTAGTAAACAAGTCTGTTGAGGCTGTTTTAGGAGGAAGAGCACCCAGCTGTGTTGGCTCTGCTGGGTTAATATRCAAACAGTAAACGACTTTTCACGGCTCAGGAGATACTGTTCTGGGCTGGCACAGGCGAGGTGCCACGGTAAGAATAAACTCTACTCAGGATAAAGTTGCATTTCAAAGTGACACTGAAAAGTAAGTTAAAATTGGGATTTACATTTTGAAGTAAAGGCCCAAAGAGRTGGGATGGGGTTGATGTAAGTAAGCATGTGCATCTGCCTCGGGGTGACAGGTCAGCAGACCTTTTCAGAGCTTGCTTAAACTCAGACACTCCCTTGGAAACTCAACCAGGTGAGAAGATCACTAGCCCAAGAAATCAAGACAATGAAACTCATTCAAATAGAAGGCCTGAGCCCAAATTCATGCTAATATCATCATCTTAGTCTGAGTAAAAATAATATTATAAGCCTAGAGTCAGTCTATATTCTTAACGAAGTGGTTCTAGGTTTGTACTATTGCAACATATATATGCAGATATATGTGTATAAATATATATAGGAATATAATTTATAATAACCAGTTCCTATGCTTAAAAATAYACATCGGCTCACGCCGAAAGCTTCTGTTTCACCAGCTTCACCGTATCGTTGATGGTGAGCCATGCAATTGCATAGGCCATTTTCACATTTGTAGCCCTGTGTTTGATTTTCATAATTCTCCTGTGGAGTTGGACAACACCCAATGAAGTCTATGTCTGTGTCCAAAGAGAGTCCTTGTATACAAGATGCCCTGTCTGTATGCTGATTGCTCTGGGGTTTAACATTAAATACAAATCCATGATGTGCTCTCTGATTAATCGCTTGGAATCTGAGCAGATCACACAGGACCTGAACTAAGCAGCTGGCTCTTTGTGCTCAAAACCAGGCTTAGACTGTGCCTGCAGTGCATTGCAGTGACTGTAAAATGACAAATAGCATCTTCCCTCCCTTGAACATCCACACAGATTATCAAAAGCAGGATTTGAGATGTAACAGTATGACATTTTGGAAGTCCGTTAAGCTCTGTTGCACTTTTGCAGAGGAAACGGCGATGCAAAATGGGAATGCAAAAGGAACCACAGAAGTTTTTGGAGCCCTAGTGCCAGGCACAGCCCCTGACCCCTCACACCCGGCCTCTCCGGCTGCGGCGGGGAGGTGAGACGGCATTTCTGACTCCTGCCTTTGCATGCTTTCCAGCATGGGATTTTGGGGGGGAGGAAAAAACCCCTCATAAGTAGATACAGTCATACTAAACGTGTGCTGCTGCTTTGCTGAGCTGTTCTCACTTTGCCGTGTTTCATAGCCCGCAGCACGTTTGCGTCGCAGGGACGAACGYGCCGGAGCAGATGATGCGATGGCAGCTAACGCAGCGTGGAGTGTGTGCACGTGGCCGGATGGTGAAAAACATCAAAGGTAACTCATCTGATCACTAAAATAACCCAAACCTCAACTGCTGACTATACTGAGTAACCGTGGCCCCAGAGCAGAGCGTCAGGGCTGCTTTGCCAGCGGGGCTCTTGGAAAGGCCCTTTCTTCCTCCCAGCATCAGGAGCAGGGTGTACAAGGCCTGTAAAAATCTTCKTTTTCTTACAATGAGTTGCCTTATGCGCCATTAAAAGAGCAGAAATGCCATGTCACAAGGGCAGAAATAGCCCCACTTCTCYAGGTATTACCCTTGGGGGTTGAAATGCAACCATTTCCAGGGGCAGCCACAGCTCTCCGTAGGTTTTTGGCGACRCTGCTACGCCTCCATGCATCGCTCGCTGACAAAGCCAGATGTATATGAAGGCAATGGAGACAGTCCTGAAAATACAGCCCTCCATGAGCACGTAGCCGAGCCCTGGGCGCAGCGAGGCAGGCTTTCCCGGGGTGCGCTCCCTCACCCTTCCAGACCTGCGGACTGGAAGCGTGCACAGGCGCCCACAGCGAGACCCGAGTAACCGCACACCCCCCAACCGGTTTGCAAAATCTGAACTAACAGCAGCTAGGGCGCCTGAACAAAATCCTTACGGCGTGCCAGGGGCTGAAAGTGAGTCATGCTGAGGAGCCGTTCTGAGGTGCTTTTTTTTTTTTTTGCAAGAAATGGGAGTGATTTCCCATTAGCGTGAGGTTTATGCCTTGTCCATGCGTGAATTCACAAGTCAGGGGCTGGGTTGCCACGAATGTTTTGGTGCGGTTCCCGCAATAACGCTTTCGGTTTTATAGTGTGTTTTTAGAAACGTGCTGGAGCTTTTCAGACCAGCCTTTGTTTTAAATGCTCCCTCTGCTGGCTATAGTGTGAATTAATTATATTTTAATTAAAAACCTCAGACTAGAATTCGATTGTAATGAAATTACTAGGTTAACAGTAAAAATTCCCTTTCTTTATTCCTCCACCATACTCTGAATCCCACATCTCAATGGCACTGAGTGTACTACACCTGTCTGATACTGGCACAGTCTTTGTGGGAAAGGTAGTTTTCTATAACACCAATTATTATTGCTGTTTTAAATCTCTTAATATAAAATATATTCTCTCCTTTAACAAACTCTGCCTCTCCTATATCCCTAGACTGTCTTATGATGGGAAGTGCTGTAGTTTGGAGAGATTCTGCTTCAGAAAAGAACAAGTGGTTGTGATGGAAATACTTAGTGTTCTCTTGCTTATATAAAGTCAGAAAGAGTTATTTAAAATATAGTTTCTGTAAAAGGTTTTAAAGGAGCCATTGCATGGTTTATTTTTTTGTTTTCTTTTGCCTGTCTTCCTGTTGAACAGTTGATCAACACTTTAAAATGCTGTAGAAAATAATTGTGAAAAATTATTCAATTTACGTTAGGGGGAAAACTTAGTCTTATATTAATGATGTGCTACCAGCTATTTAAACAACATTTATAAAAGAAATAAATGCCATTGGATTAGTGCCAGAAAAAATGAAATTAAGAGCAAGGAGAAAATGTGTGCCTCCCCTGGGGATGAACAAAATAAAACGTGGCCCAGCTCCAAAGAGTTTTCTAAGTGTGAGGCAAGGAGCAGCGCCCAGCCAGGAGGGATGCAGGTGAAGGGTGGGATTTCTGGATGCAGAGGCACGAGGCTGYGTGGGCTGTCTGGCCGTGGGCTGGAGGGACACCTGGGTCACAGTCCCACCAGGCACCCACTGCTGCTCCGCTCCCGCAATTGAGGGTAGGAGGTGGGAAACGGGGTGCTGCGATGGGAACAGGGAAATACAGCTCCAGCACCATCGAGGCATCCAGTACAATCAGGGATGTGCTTGGCACCAGGCTCAGCCTCCAAGATTCTCTCCCATGAGTTTTGACGTGTCACAGCCCTACGTGGATGTCTCATAGCCAACAGCACCGTAGTTCTGCAAAAAAAAGATGCCTCACGTACTCGCCTAATGCCATTTGAAGGTGCTGTCGAGGATTTTGTGCCAGCCGCTTTGTCAGTCCTCAGGTGGCAGCTCGGCGCCCGTGGAAGCGCGGCACCGACGGCAGCGGGTCCTGCAGCGGGTCCTGGCCGTGCACCCTCCTGCGGCGGCACCCGGCACGGGGCGACGTGCACGRCTGCACCCAGCCCTGGGAGGCACTGCCCTGGCCTTGCCCAGCCCTGCACAGCCAGACTTTTTACTCAATCTAAGRAAACACGACTGGGAAAAAATGTTCTACGGGGCCCCAGCCTGTTCTTAATGCATTCAGTTTAATGCAAGCAGGAGTATGACTCCAGCTGACTTTAAAATAGCCTTGTAAGTGCTTTGAAGCTTTTTTTCCCCAGCACTTTTTTCAGCAGGAGGAAAGCTTTAYATTTTGTGAAAGTCACCAGACCTTGCTGGACGAAATGGCAAACCTGCACATTAGGATATTTCAAAAGTAATGCTGGTATGACCATTAATAAATGAGCGAGCAGGGGAAGAAAATGGGTAACAGTTCAGAAAGAAAAAATGTGAAAGGAAGGCAAATAGGAATGAAGACAGAACTAGGACTTTCACTGGCTAAAACAGATTTCAAACACATAAATAATCTATAAACATATAAAAATGTGTTTATAGATCAGAATGGAGAACACGAGCTCCGCTGCCTATCTGGAGAGGAACAGCAGTAGTGCAGGTATTGTCCGCTATTCAACGCCAGCAAATGTGGTCACCATAAATCATTTGGCAGAAATGAAGTAAGAGGGGGTCACCCTCGCAGAGCATGGACACATAGGCAAGGTTTCCTGCCTTGAAAACAACCACCTTGGCTTTGGTTCAGCATTTCTTCAGGAACTCTGAGGTCTCCCGTTTTGTTTCACTGACCTCTGCTAAGTGAAAACTCAAATTGGAAATGTTGTACGTCTGGGGGAAAAAAAAAATCAGTGGCCCGGGGTGGGGGTAGAAAACCCATCACAGATATATTTAACTTTATTTATTTATTCTTCATTTTGATAGCACATTGCAATCACAGTTGCTAATTAAATCTTACAAGATCTTTGCCCTGCACTGGGAAAGAAGCAAAAAACGGTCACACGTAAGATATTGAATGCATTCACATCAAGTATGTTGCACTTTGGGGTTTTGAACATCATAAATAAGAGAACATTAAACCAACTGGTTTTGTTTTTTTTTACCAACATCATTGTTACACATCATAGCAGCTTAAAAGGTTTGACAGGTTAACCTACTTCTAATACGTTTATTTGAAAAAGTTTCCAATGTAGTTTAGTAAGAGATTAAAAAATATACCCATGATGCAGCTAATTAAAAAATGTAGAGGCCCAAACACTACAAAACAATGTTTTAAAGATAAAGCATTTCTTCTTAGCTTGCAGGACTTATACCCACAATGGCCTTTCTGCTTTGGCTAGGGATGCAATTTTGGAATTACTTAGGTTAGGAAATTCAAGTTATTAGTGATTTTTATGCACCATGAAACATCTTTAAACGGGTCTGGGTTTTCAGAAATGGCAAACACCCATCCCTTAAGAGGTGCTGAGCTAGGAAGACAAAACCCCTATTTATTCCTGCGAATATTGGCCAAAGTACTGGGGACCTGCTAATATAGTTCCCAGGTCTGTGAAGATAGGATACAAATGACTGTAGGTTGTTATGTGAGCTTTTTTTTTTTTTTAAAGCTAGCCATACTTTTTGATTTAATGAAAAGATAAGTAGACAAATCTATTGACTGTCTTTAGAAGACTAACTTTTTACTATGCACAGGTGAAATACTGTTACAAATACTTGATCTGATCCTACAATATGCAAAGTGTCCTAAACTGCTTTGTGAAATAACCAAGGAATGAAGGTGCTCGGTATGCCCGAGGAAACACTTCAGGAGACGTAGGACTAAACACAGGAACAAATGGAGGTGTTGTAACACGCATTAATCTTAATCTCTTGCTACCAGCTTTCTGTAACCATGCCTGCCGGCCCCRGGTAAGCTCTCCGCTGAGTTAGTGCTCCGTTTCTAGGAGCCTGCAGCAGCTCAGCTGGAAACAACCCTAAACTTCCAACTTCGGGCACAGGGACTGTGTGCAAAGGAGAACAAAGCAAATAGGAGGAAAGCTGAGTTTAGACTAACATTTACTTCAAGGTTTACACTGAATTTTTATCAAGYGTGTTGTGCGGCTATATACTAAAAGGTCTTTTTATAGCTGGAACTCAGACCTCTTTTTGTGTTATAGGATCCATCATGTATCTTTGCAGCTATCATGTGCTTAAACCATGTAGCTGCACGATAAAAGTAGTCAAGGTATTTTGACAGAACTAGTTAATACTGTAACATCTCATCCAAGTTGTGCTGCRATCTTGGATGTCGCGTCAAGCTGGTGATGACTTAGTCAACACATTCGGTCCAGTTATATACTTACTACCATTTCTTGTGCCAAGACTTTAATGTGCTTCAGTGCATGAAGGAAATTTACAACCGACTCCATGAATATATATTCCAGCTCTCCATTTCATTTCCGTTAAAAAAAAAAAAAACAGCAGTAATTCTATTATAGCTTCATAGCAGGTATTTATAACTTAGCTATAAACAAATGCTGATCTAAAGCTTTGCAGACAGCTCTCAGGCAAACTTAATTATTATAGAATTTATAGGAATATTAACCACTTTTTTCCACTACTACAGTTACTACTATCTTTTAATGATGGCAGGTGGATATAAAGTACATCTTTTCTGCCATGGGTTTACTCTCTAAGTGGGAAAGCCGGAGCAGCCTGTTTTTACAACTCAGTGTAATGATATTTTTTGACTCTGTTAAGTCATAGTCTAAAGTCAATTAAACAGAGCTGTCTCCATACAATGGAAAGGACGCTGGAGCAGACCCTTCTTCAGGATTAGTAGTTTGTCTTTAGAATGGACATAACTTTGGTTGCTGTCTGTTTTAAGTGTAAATTATATCTAGTGAAGCTGTGTTTATGGGGGAAAGGAGGAAAGAGGGTTTAAATCCAGAAAAAAGTTTGAATTCTTCTGCAGTGTTAACTGGATATCTTGACCAAAATTTATTCTGATTGAGATTGTCACTCGGCTGCTCTAATGCCACTGAGTCTTTGTAACARTCTAAATGGAAGAAGAATCTGAGCCACTGTTGAAAAAGCTTTGGCTCGTGACCTCCGTGTGAACCTATGCCCAGAAATGAGTTTCAGCCYGCATGACTGAGCCTACATCGAGGCCTTGTCTCATTAATAGCTTTTCTTAATACGTACAACCACATTAACAACCTGATGTTTCTAGGAAGCAATGATTCGGCAAAGCCATTCTCTTATTTAATTTAAATACCAGTGAAAGTGGACTGGTCAGTATTTATTTTAAATGACAGAAGGCAGTTTGATCTACCAGTGCCTTTTTTTTTTTTTTTTTTTTAAAGCACTTTTCAGAATCCTGCCATAAGAAACGCTCTGATGAAATTGCCTTTGTCACGACCTCCCGACAGCCGAGCAGCCTCCCCTCAGGGTACTTTCACAGCAGCCAGGACAGAGATGATGGGGGACCCGCCGTCCCCCAGCACCAYCCGTCACGGGCCAGGCTGCTCCCAGAGACGGGTGGACAGAAAGTCAAAAGCTACGGGTGCTGCTCAGTGCCCCTGCCAGTCACCAGCACATCCCTGTGCTTCACCAACGCCCCCGGCTTCAGSTTCACAGCTCCTTTGTAAGGTAGGAAATCACTGCTCCCTCTCTTGCAGAAGAAGAAAGCGAGGCATAAGGAGATGAAGCTGTTCTCCTGGGGTCCCACAGGAAGTCTGTGGTAAAGCTGAGGGTGAATTTAATCCACTAGTTTAGTCACGGGGCAGCCATTCTCTCCTCTTTGCCTAGAAACACTGGGCTTTTGACATAACTTTCATTTCTGCAAGCAGTAAGCGTCCTGGACAATATACGCTGTCGCAAGTGGTTTCACTTCCCTGTCCTGCCTGTCTGAATTTTACAGACTGGCTCAAAGTGTAGAGATCCGCTGCACAATAGCGAGATCACCTTACCTAGTGTTTTGGGTCAGTCCAAAGACAGACAAAGTTCAGCTGCAAAGCTCAGATTTAAATCTTCCGTATAGATTAGAGCCCGCTTCTATTTACTTGCTTCCCTCCTTCCAGGAAGCACGAAATATAATAAACACTACAAGCACAAGGGAAAAGTCAATGAACAAAAACTACTACTATTACAAACATTAGTGCAAACCACACAGTAGATTTTTTTAGTACGCTCAGTATTTTCTGTAAAAGGAGGTCATGAAGCTGAGGCTTCAAACACAGACAAAGTCACATTCTTTAGCCAAAGAAGTAGTCAGCTTTGAAGCTCACTCACATAAACAACCTGGATTCTGCTGCTACACATAGTATTTTATCCTATATATTTGTATGTATGCTGTAATACTTTTTATTGAAAATATATTTAGTCCTGTGCTTTTATAAAATATAAATAACTAAAAGGCAATAAAGACCAAATTTCAAAGCTGAATTACATGTTTGGCTAGGACACTTGTCTAGCATCATCTTAACTGCCTAGAAGAGTTTTTTTGGTTTTGGTTTTTTTTTTTTTTTTTAAATTTAAACAAGCCATTTGTCTATGTGCCTAAAAGCCAACACCTAAATCCATGCTTGACATTCAAATGCATGTCAAAGGTGAGAGTGCTCACACCTCCTTGACATCGTGTTCCCCACTGTTGAAAACTAGCTCCCATTTTTACATATCCAGATGTAGATGTAAGTGTTTGGCTTTACTTCACATAATTTGAAAATTGTGGCCTTTGTACTTAATTAAGAGTCAAAGCTTGAAAGCTGCAGCCAGTTAAGAATGCTACAGGAATGCTGATCTCCCTGCTCAACATTTGTTTATGTTTGGCAATTGCCATCTGAAAGAGAGGGGGAATAAATCAACTTTTGAAAAAGTATTTCTCAAAACACTTTGCTGGGAAAGGCCAATTGAGCTAGGGAATGCTGTAGTTAGTGGCCTGTAACCCCCAGCAGCTGCAGCTGAACAGATGAAGTCTGAATTTGGAAAAGTGCACTTCTTTGTTTGCTCTTTAGCAAGGACAGACAGCAGAGTCACGCACCCTGTGTCTCCTGGAGAGACGCTCTCTTCAGAGGTTTTCATCCAGCCACTTTATATAGCTGTTCCTGGTCTGAATGCCCGCAGAGAAATCAGTAGGCCAGATGGTGAATATCATACAGCCATGGAAGCAGTCATCAAAGTGATCGAGAGTGACTTCCACGCCGGCGTTCTCCAGGCGCTTGGCGTACATCACCCCATCATCTCGCAGGACGTCATTCTCACAGGTCAGGATGTAAGTCTTTGGCTGCAGCTGCAGAGTTTCATTTTCTGCAAGGAGTGGGACTGCTCGTACATCAAGCAGCGCTGGTATCTCCTGGATGATTTCAGCCTTGCCTGTGGTTTGTATTACAGGCTTGTAGTTCTTTTTGAACGATGAAGGCAGTAGAGATGTCCAGTTCAGACGTCCTCTGAAAGAGAGAGCTTGGCCAACGTCAAGAGCAGTGTGGTTGTTAATCAGCAGTGAGTGAGCCAAGTCATAATTACCATTGAAATAATCTATCCAATAGTTGATCATGACGTAACGAGGAAGAACGGGCATATTCATGTTCTGCTGATAAGAAGGTGTATTGAAGTCAAATGCCTGAAGGACTGGATAAATTAAGGCCTGCAGTTTTGGTCTGACGGTCAAATGCTCATCTTTGCTAAGCTGTGGGAAGAATATAGGATTATAAAGAAAATAAACATTACAATATCAACCTTAAATTCCCAGAAGCCACCATTCATTTGACAATTTTTAGGTCGAATTCTGCTCTTATGCAGGTAATGTTGGCCTTTTGACTGAAATATTAGCAGCCTGCTCTTTTTCTTCTCTTGCAAGGATGGCCATTCAGGCAGACCCAGTGTCCTGTCTCCAACAGAAATCAGTGGCAGAAGTWGAAAGGTGTAAGAAGAAAAAAAATAAATTGTAAAGCAGCATTTAGCTAACGTAGTTCCCGGTTTAACAATTTGCAACTGAAGGACTTCCTGAATCAAAGGAGCTATTTAACAGTTTTTCATGGATTTTTCTTCCATGAATTTATCTAATTGAGTTTTTGAGCACATGCAAACTGTTGGCATCCACAGATTTCTCTAGCAAAGGCTCACCAKGTATGGAAGCACCTCTCTGCGTTTGACTTGAACCTGCCATCTGCATTTGATTTGAGCCTACCAATTTTTCATTTGGTGCCCCCTAATCTTCTTCTGGAAGAATCAGCAAACACTTGTTTTGCTTCTACACAAGATACACAGTTCCCTATCATATCTCATCTTGTCTGTCTTTTTTTCAGGCTGAAGAATCTTAGTATATTTAACCTCTCCCTGAAACAGTCCTACATCACTGATTTAAAAAGAATTAYGCATCAGGGAAGCATATCAGGAATGCTGCTTCCAAACCATGGTACTATCATGTTTATCAGTCCTTGATATTGAAACTTTTAGTGTAATTGTCCCTTATTCATTTTTTCACCCTAATTCAATATTGCAAGGTTGTCATGATAATTAGTTGCCTGGACATGGTATCCATTTTCTTATCACCAATGGTTATGGCAATACAAAAAAGCTAATAATAATATTTCATTCAACCATGAAAAATATTATTACTTGCYCCAGGCTGCCTTTCAAATCTTTACTAGATTAAATTCAGATTACATTTAAACTGCAGATACACAAAAGAAATTTCCTTAAAATTGCAAAATGCTACAGGAAGACAATTTAACAGAAGAATTAGGCTTCATTTATTGTATATTTTATCCTTCATTTGTATTTGAAAGAAATAAAAACATATTTTCAGAGACAAGCATCTGAAAATAGGAAGCTAAATTGATATATTACGCATGTACCAAGTTACCTACTTAGAAACTTAAAGAATTCACCAGTAAAAGGGGTAAAAAAAGTCATTTAGCTACTTGCTTTTAAAATCTGGCCCATAAGAACTCGTAACTGTAGTAAGACATTGCAAGCTATGTGATTCATATTGCGATGGGCTCATTTTTCTTCTGTAAAGTGACTAGATGCTGGCTTTCTACCATTCTGTCTTTAGGGTTGGCACATCACCTTGTGATGACACAGCACAAAGAATCTGTCAACCTATACGCATCGCTGAATTAGGATTGTCGTAGTGTAATACATAACAGACACTGGATGTTACCTGCTGACACACAGCAGCTGCCAGATTTCCTCCTGCACTATCGCCAGAAATTGCAATTCGATTTGGGTCAACTGAATACTCAGCTAAGACATCCGGCTGCAAAAAATGCTTAGTAGCACGAAGAGCATCATGGAACTGCTCGGGGAAGCACACCTCTGGTACCAGCCTGTATCTACAAAGAAAAGAGATGAGAGACAATTATTACCGCCAATGTACCTCTCTTTCAGGATTAATAGGTGATATCAGGTATTCCTTAATGGCAAATAACTATTTCATTAGGATAAATATTACAGGAAAAATATGAGGTGTGTAATACTTGTGTAAGACTTAATCTTATAATTAATGTTCTAATTCTGAAAGATTAATATGAACCTACTAGATATGAATAATACCAAGATAGTATAAAATCGTGCAGCGCTTTCCTAGGATTTCCCAGTAGAGGATTTCATCATACATTATAAAAATGAATGARTATTTAAAACACCCTTGGCAAGGGAGTTATTACAATCAGGCTGTTTTTGATCCAAATCCCCAGCTTAGCCAGTATGAGGGAGAAAAGTCATATAAGCCCAACAGATTACACTAAGCCAAATACCTAYGCAGTTCTGTTTCCCAAATTTTTACCTATGCTCAGGAGAGAACGAACCTTGCTATACCTCTGTGCCGTGAAACAAATAATAGCCAAAAAGCRAATACCAATTTGCTCCAATGCAACAGACTCAGTAATTCCTCTCTTTTATCGAGGAGTGGAGCAGGAATATACCCATTGYGCAGGTGGAGAGACTGAGGCACAGAGAGCAAACAGTTTGCCCAGGAACAGTCAGCAGCTGAGTCCTATTCATGAGATTTTCTCAGTTTCTAAATAACAGTGCAGGAGAAGTCTGTTCATATTTACTGAATAATTTGTAATCTAAGAGTTGTTACTAGGCCTTACGGTATAAAACACATCTTCAGTTGCTTTTCAACCAACAGATTTTACATATTCTCAGTAGAGCCTAGCAAAACAAGCAAAACAAAATCCAGTTTTCTGATTCAAAACCTTTTTTTTCAGAAACTAAGCTAAAAAAAAATTCATATGCAGAATAAATTTTAAACTTAGGTTACACAAAAAGTGTTTCAAACTCCAAATCTGACCTGCTTTCAGAAAGCAATCTATATATTGCATCAACTACAAAGGAATATGAGAGGGCCCTTTGGGAACTCCTCGCAAAACTGGATAACAGACTGTGCATATATCATGAAAGCGAGATGTGCAATTAAACCAATGAGAAATCTAATTAGTTTTCACTAATTAAGTACAAAAGCCTTGACTGAAAGATATAATGGCTAAGCAGAAGAGGTAAACAATAACTTGGAGAAACAGGCAGAATTATACCACCATAAATCAGAAAAGGAATAATAAGGAACTTTTCAGTACTGTGATCACTGCTCATCTGGAATAACCAACAGATGCTATTTTACTTTTCATTGTTTCTACTAATAAACAACAAAGAAGTAAAAAAAAAAGCGACCCTTTAAAGTACCCTATCAGTATTGAATGAGTAACRTCAACTCCATATAATTAAGTTGCAATTAGATCACAGGGCTTGATATGTAATCAACTGCAGGTGGGAAACTTGAGTAGTTATATCAAGCGATTTGGTTTGCAAAAGAAAATGTTGAAGTTGACAATAAGGATGGGAAAAGTACCAATCAAGTTGGAGTCGCCTAGGTGATGTAGTTAGCTAGTCGAGAGGTGTGTTTACCTTGGAATTGTTCGGCGAGTTAAAAAAGCAGCCCTGCTTCTCTGTTGTCTGGCACCCTGGCAGTCCTCTGCTCTTGAGTGGAGTACAAGGCTTAAATGAGATGAGTGGAGCAGTGGGAGATTGAGAGAGCAGCAGGAAACTGCCAGACCCCAYGGTGTATTCTGGTTAATGAGCAGCAGTAAAATGATTTGTTAATTTTTATGTTSCTGACCCTTGCTCAATGTGACTTAGAAACTGTGGTTTATAGACAGACTTCAGGGGGGGTTATTATATCTATTTTAATATTATATATATAAATTTTATTTTTAATATGTATCTATAAAAAAAATATACCTTGCAGCAGTGGAAGTGGCCACTGAGGATGGGAAAAGTCCCTCTGGCTACATGAGGAGGCATAGAGCTGTKGTTCAGCCTTCCTTCAGGTATATATCACGTCCAAATGCGTTTGGGTTTTTTGTGTGATTGTTTTTAMAGTTCACAAGTATTTACAAAATCATAACTTGGCACTTGAGTCATCTCAGGTTTTAGCTGCACTCCTTGCATGTAGATACAATTGCAAGATGCACTAAAATTTGCATTTTAGTATTTGTCCAACTGAATTAAGTGCTACTCTCTTTTCCCACATTTCTGCTTTCTAAAATGACCTCTAAAATAATTAGAAASCCAAATGAATTTTTGATACCATTCCAATTTGTTGCAATTTTAAAAGGGTAAAAATATCAGACTGGTAAAGAGAATTATTGTCCAAGTTAAAGCCTTATACACAAGCCAGTAACAAGGGAAAAGCTAGAAGAACTGTGTTACATATTTCTAATACCTTAAAATTACTCGATTAGTTTTAGATTACTCACTCAACTGAGACGACGACAGCGTTGAGAGATTCAGCCATGATTCTGCAGAGATTGTTATAAAGGCTTGTTCCTGGAACGAAAGGACATAGTGTGAGGGACATAAGAGTCCATTTATGTCAGTAGTTGCAAAGCCATACGTAAGCCTTCTCAGAAAATATAAAGACATGATACAAATATAAGCAAAGTAAATGAGATCAGCTTGCAGTAGATGAAGTGCCAAATACATATTGTAGCAGAAGGAACATAATTCATGCCTTGAGAAGTCCTGCAGTCTAATGCTTTCTTTCTCATCTGTTTCTTRGTGACTTGGGGCATATCATTTCATCCACCTATCACAATTCTCTCAGTTGGGCAAAATTTAAGGTACCCAGTGGCTCGGGGGCATTAGCATCCAGAGACAGTTATCACTGTATGAGTCACTGCTTGTTGTTCATTTTATTATAGCATGCATTGCTCTGATTCAAATGAGTTGCCCTATTAACGTCARCTGAACTACTCATTTAAGGGAGGATTAATCACAGCTATCCTATTTATCAGYGGACTGATTTTCTTTAATTTTATTCCTTTCCAGTTACTTAATCGTTGGTTCCCGGTACTATAAAATATACTAAGACACTAAGCGTTTTCTAAAGTAACTAGTCTTAGAATTTAATGTTTAGCTCTAACATTTGTGCCATTAACTTCTGCATCTTGGACTCGAGGATAGCATCTGGCATAGCTGAGTTATAGTCATCCAAACAAAGCGCAGTAATTTAATATAAACTTTTGCACAACGAAGTCATATGCAAACTGTTACGGAACAAATGAGGTGGGCAGGATGCTAACAAACATCCCTTAGGCAGGCCTAAGAAAACCCATCTCAAAGCACAASTCCTCTGTAGGAAGAGGAGCAAAATTTTAACTGCTATAGGACTACAGGACAAAGAGACTGGGATTTCCRAAGGCACGTGGAGGACAGATTTTAAAGTTATTTAGGAACCTAAATCTCCCTTAAATCATGGTCTAAGTGACTTACACATGCATAGTCCAAATACAATCAATACAGTCTTTGTTTGGAACATTTCAGAAAACCCCGTCAATGTTCTTTTTCTATAGATGAGGCCACAGAATGCATCAGGGCTGTATGGACTTCATGGCTCTCAGGAGCAATAGGGTAGGAAATGGTAGAAGACTCCTATCAGGTCTGGGTCTCGGGGAACCACACGCCTTTTCTCCACCCAAGGCTTTTCTCCTCCTGTACGACGTGGAAGGATCAGTGGTTAACTTATCGTTGTCTATAGCTATACCTTACTTTCTCTGATGATGTTTGTGGCTTCCAAGTTAATTGGAGTAAATAGCATTCATTTTCAAGGTTATTTCTGCTAGTGGTGGCAGTGGTGCCCTAAGGGAGGGGGCCAAACCATGGGACGGGAACCGACCTCTACGCGTTTCCTTCATCGTGCTGTCCGTTGTCCGCGATGAGCGGCATGTATTCCCACGTATGCGTTATTTAAGAGCCAAACATTAGCAGTGCTGTTACATGCAGTGTTGTTCAGCCCAATTTTCTACTAATTATTGTGTGAAAATGGGGCAAAACCCTTACACTGGATCCTGATCACCAAGGATCAACATTTGCACATGACCATAGAAAACGGGGGACTGGCCCAAACAGCCCATCCAGGCATCCCAGGAATTTAAACAATAAKCTATTTTGTCCTCTCAGGATGTAACAAAATTAACCTTTTGGTCCTTTTACAGCTCATGTGCAGATAAGATATGCATTTTTGCTGTCTTCACGATATTTTCCCCCCTCCTTCGTTAGAGCTGATCTACCAGAGTGGAGACAGTTACTACTGAATTCAGGTACGTCTTAGYAAAACTGCCACCCCTGGCAGAAAAAACAGCTTTTGGCTTCTCCTGCTAGGAGAAAACCAGACCAGAATCCTATTTAATTACGGGCAGACACATACTTGCACTTGCCAAGGCCCAGCCCCCTCCGTGGATGTAAACAACRCTGCGCTTGAGCCTTTCATCTCGCTTCGCAGGAGGTTCAAACACTCTGACTTCCACGCCGTCAAAAACAGCATCCGTGATGTTAATGTCTTCAGAGGAGACAGACTTCAGCTTGTCAAAGGTACAAATCAAATAATTCAGAACTATCAAGTGATGGCTGAGTCTCAGATAGTGAATCAGGTGACACTGGGGGGGGGAGGAAGGAAGAAAAAAGGAGATTTATGTTACTTCAGAGCGTATCATACAATACTGCATTGATGTTTAATGCAACCGTCTCCAAAGGGCAGGTCCTATACGAAAACGAATATGGATTCTTAGAATATTCACTGGAAAAGGAATGATTATCGAAGACCTCTAATGCTTTTAAAGCTGCATTAAAACAAAACCCTGTCCATAAAAGATTCTCTGTTGTAAAAATAAATCAAACCACGAGCACTACATGGATCAAGACAACTGTGAATGAGCATCCAGATCCTTGCCTTTGAAAGACACCTCCAAAAGGAGATGAACCTCACCAGTGTGCTCCACTACGGGACTTGTGAAGCTCCTCAGACTGGTACCAGCAGAGGGCAATACCGCACAGGGAAAAATTTTTGTGGTGGTAAGGTATCAAAAATGCAAAGTATTTCTCTTGTTCCACCCCAAAGCGTAAGTCTTTCCACTTCCAAATTAAGAAAGTTCTCAAGGATTGCAAAGAAATTTGAAAACAGGAATGGTCTCAAAGGAATATAATGCTTGTTTATTGSCTTGTCCTGTATTTACCTGCTGAATTGGGAAGGATCTGAAACGCTATCCAAGAACCATGGCAGGTTAGTGATTTTTTTTTTCTGACCCCAGAGACTAAAGTGCATTACTTTTTTTGTGGGGGGTATGTAAAACACTACAAAAATGCAGAATGATCTGMTCTTTCTCTCCCCTTATGGTAGAAGGAGAGAGATTTTATCCCCTTGGGCTATCCAGGATTTTTATTTTCATGTTTTTTTGTTTCTTTTTTTAAACTTTGCCCTGAATAAATTAAAAACCTGTTTCTCTCAGCAAACAGTACTGGGATCCAAGGCACTCCTCCAGCCTAAATGGTCAYGACCTGCTCCCCATGTATGACCTGCACACTATTTGTAGTGCGTACTTGTTCCCATTCCCTAGCTGGTGCAGAAGGGGCAGCAAAGGGTGAGCCAAASGACTGCAGGGACTACGATGTTGAGACTGGCCATTGAAAAGTAGTGGGGGTCTTTCCCCTTTTGCAAAGTTAATCTCTAGCCTAGTGATGAAGGCTAGAAACTACATAATCAGCTAAGCACTTTGTACAACTTTCTCAGTCAAGGCAATGAAGTTGGGAGGTAAAATTAATACATACGCCTAATGTATATCTTTAGGACCACTACCATAAAGAAGACTGTCCGCTGTGACCTTTTATTTTACATACAGGTAACAAATACTCGGAAGAAAAAGTGTACTGTTTCGGAGCCATGCAGCTTGTCTACACACAACCATTTTACTGTTTTAATTCTGCTGGTACCACTAGTACAGCACAAACCTGCTAGTGTGAATTAAAGATGCTGACACCAGGGAGAGCAGGGTCACCCAGGCACCGCTCTGACCGCATTCACGTTCTGAAGAACGGATAGTTGCCATAGTTTAACCTGTAGAAAAACTAAGTGGAAGCCAAGTCTGGTTCCTCGTGACAGACGTGATTTTGCAAATAAGAGTTTCACAGTCTCTTTCTGGTTTCTATTATCTGTTCACAAGGACAGCTATTTCATTTTCTTGACCTGGGTTTCTTTACTACACTTCTGCAGTACCATTTTTGGAGCCTCCTTCCGTGGCAAGTTTCAGCTTCTCTGCCAGGAGCGCCGGCTCACGGCGAAGGAAGGGCTGACGGAGGCAAACACACACCTCCGGAGGAAAAGCAAATTTTGAAGCATTCAGCAGCACCCATGCCAAAGAAGATCTGTCTCCTTAGGTCTATAGCCCCAGCTCCTTACAT